>OY720307.1:11614346-11871846 GCA_963082785.1 Philonthus spinipes
TCCATCTCCGGTTTTAATTTGTCAAACAAAGATTATGTTATAAATCATTTATCAAATTGCAAGACTGACAACGTCTGACAGTTCAACGGTAATAATAAATTATCAGATCATGTTTGTAAACTATTAAATATGAAAATGTAATAATCTAGCGATATTTAATTGCTACATAACACTGTGGGGAGGAGATTTGTAGTTTTTCTGATAATATTTGACATTGTGAAACACGATTATAGTTGTTCACTTGAGCACTAGAGGCGCTGTAGGTTCAAGTGGAAAATTTAAAATATATTAATTTAGAGTTTTTACAAAGATTTATTAATTATACGTGCATTTTGTAATATTCTAAGAAGTAAATCTTTTTTATATTTTAAATTAAATATTAGAAGTATTCTATATATGGATCAATGTCAAATTTTAATTTGATTGATATACAACACGCATTTTTATTGCACAGACTAACCAGACGATAAAGTCAAATAGAAAGGATGACCCGAGGACCGTACTTTTACTAAATGGCCTTGTTATCACCAACGTTTCCAATTTAAATTTTATTTGTATTGGTTTCACTTTTTATCCGTATAAAAATAATGTTTGCATTTGACACATTGACGGTTAAACGTCTACGAAATATATTAATAATTATGTTTCTTTTAAACATTAGAATTATAATGCTGAATACAACATTTTTTGCAAAGTGGAGGTAAGCATATATAATGTATTTGCACATAACAGCTTGTATGATAAAACATGCAGGTCAATAAGGCTTATTTTATGAGCAAACTGTTATGCTTATTCATTATATCGTTACACATCATTCTTACATAGTCTCCTTAAAATTGGTATTCCGAAGACATATATTTATTTCGTACTAACTTTTAAATAGTGGATATGAAAATTAAATAAGTGAAGACAATCTATTTTTTCTGTAAATATATATTTACTTAATTTTAATAACCATATTATACAGGGTGAGTCACCGTCTTCAAAATCTCTCTTATCGTTAGAAATTAAGGATTAACTTGTTAATAAATCTTACTTGACTTTTGAAGACACATAATATAAAATTATTTTCACATTTACAGGGTGATCCATTTTCAAGGAATTGATATAAATTTTGTTAGTTTAAATGGAACATCCTATATATTATATTTCTATTCGATTCCCTTTAAATTGTCTTTAAAGCAATATTACATAAATATTAGTTTTGACTAGCCGTTACTTCAGAAAAATATATTTTCTAAAAATGTTGACAGTTGCAGAGGTGTACTAAAAAAATCATTACTTTTTCTGTTACTTTCTTCTCATTAATCACTTGATAAAATATTATGAATAATTAATTAAAAATTAGAAATAATATTCACTTGGTTTTGTTTATACTTAATAATATTAATAATAATAAGTTTTGTTTTACTTAATATAATATATAGTGAAATGAAATTTTGTACGCATTCTAAAATAATACTATTCTATACAATGATAATTTTAAATGTGAAATATTTTTATACAGGGATTTTGAAAAAATTATATTGAAAGTGTGACTTTTCAAACCGGTGTAATTTTATTTTTTCAAATAGCACCCTAGATTTTTCAATATTTCTCTCAATCAAGTAGATTTTTACCTCAATTGATAGATTTTTTCATTCTAAATTCAACGATATTTTTTATCCAAATCGGTAAATAAGTAAGGGCGATATTTATCAAGATAAATGCAAAGAAGAGCGTCAATATTCGAGTAGGCGCTGTTGAAGTGGGCATAAAAATATCGTTAAAACAATTGCAACTTGATTGAACAAAACAAAAACTTCTTCATACGTCCGGTTTCTATCTCCAATCCCAATCATCATTAAAACTTCGATGCTTTCGGTAAGTCTCATTGTGCTACTATTTCGTCAATCACGAAAAATTCTGAATTGTGTTTCGCATAAGTAAAAACACGTTGCAATTGTTTTAATGATATTGCTATGACCGCTTCACCAGCGCCTACTCGAATATTCTAGCGTTTCTTTGGATACATTTTGGTAAATATCGCCCTTATTTATTAATCGATTTTCATTAACATACCGTTCTATTTAGAAAAAAAAACTATCAATTGAGGTATCACAAGCTCAATTGATAGTTTTTTTTTTCTAAATAGAACGGTATGTTAATGAAAATCGATTAATTAATTAATTAAGTTTTTTACAATTTGAATTTTTAAAGTTGAGGTTACCACCCCTTAGGGCTAAGGGATGAGGGAAGGGGACTGAAAAGTATGTCAGGGTAGTAATTTAAAAACAAAAATCGACGTGTCAGAGCATTATTCTGAAATATTTTTATTTACGATTTTATAGAATTTATCTGTTAGTTTTGGGAAGCACTGTGTGTATATGTAAAAATAAAATATGGAAAAATAAATCAGTTATTGTCTTACAGACAACGTGTTCAGTTATGTTATTTCCACCTCCTATATCAGAAACAATTTTATTTTTACTTTTCTTGTAAATGGCATTACTGTTTACAATAGAACGGCATTTCAAGCTAAACGAATATTTCACCCAGAAATATCCGAATCTATAAAACAAGAAAATAATCTTCTCCTTCGATCCGCAGATATTAAACTTGTCGAGCGTGTGTATATGGGTCATGTGAAACTAGTAACCGTGAGAATTGTGTGAAGTTGTAAAAGGAGAAAAGGGGTGGGTCTGAAAATGTATCCGTTTCATCATAGCTTCGGAGTGTAACTCCCGTTCTCGCGCCAGAGTTGGAGCCGAAGTCGGCGTGTTCCCCGAGGGAAATTTGCACCATGATACTGTGGATAATGGCGTTCGATGTTATAGATGCATTTGTTCATTTTAGGTTCGAACGGTTCGTTCATTTATTGTACTTCTCGATGTGGATATATGTGTGTGTTATATTTGCACCTCCGGATGGCAATGCACGCTAGTAAAATATGATTGATTTCGGTGTATTACAAGCGCACACAATTTCACTGAATTTCATTTGCTACACAAATATGCAATTTCGTGAATGTATTTTTAGATTATAGCACAGTTTAATATGTTGGCTAATATAATATAGTTGTGTATAATTATTGTACAATTTCATTTTTATAATTCGTGTTTTTGCGTTGGTAAACAGAGTATTAGTCAACATTTATTTATTTATTCTTATTAATTTTTAACTAATTCAATACATTCAATAAATGATTTAATCAAATTCATGTAGATGAATTGGTAACATTTAGTCATCCAAAGGATATTTAAATAAATAACTTTGTACAACACAATGTTCGCGCCAAAAGCGCGAATATGTAATTGTATAAATTTCTTTGTTTATAATTTTTTTTGATTTGAACATTTTAGATATTTTTTCTACGTTTAATTCATACGTTTAATTTCATCAGAATTTTGTGAATACTTTATTTTCTTTTGTACATTTTATTGCACTATTGGTATTTGTAACCGAACGGCGATTTTACGATCCAGCGAGGACGAACCCTCAATAAACGGCCAATCGGCGCTTTTTACAAATTTGCTCGGCGAACAATGGGAAAAGGGAAACGTGCTCAACAAAGGGCGCTGGTAGAATTTCGGAGAAAGATCGTAAAATCTGGCACTCGGTTCCAAATCTGGGTTTTGAAAATTTCGCATTAATTCACGTTTTTAAACCAGATGTTTTCTATCCTCTTGCCATCTTTCTTTCACAAAACCATCGCCACCAACTTATCATCCTCCTGAAAATAATTTCATAAATTCTCTATCAGTTCTCCTTCATCCATGACTCGAGTATGTTCTAATTAATTTTCTTAGCACTTGTGAAACTTTTGTCAATCATTTCTTGCTTAATTTCTTTACTTACGTTATTATTTTATATTTTATTATGTTTTTATTTTTTGTAAATACTTAGAACAATAGTTAAATAAATCTCAGTTTGTTTGTTTAATTTATTGGCATTTTTAATTTTTTAAAGCAAATCGATTAAGTTCGTAAACACACAATGTATATTTATTAATACAACTACAGTTTAGACAAATCAACATTATCACATATAATTACTTCGTAATGGCAAGTCGAAAACTGCAGTTGTATTAATAAATATACATTTTGTTATATAAAGTTATTTATTTAAATATCCTTTAAATTTATATGTATAACAAAGTAGAAGCCTCAACCACCAAGAATTTATTCATCATAATTTATTCAAATAATCATTGAAAAATAATTGATGTCTCCGTCCATTATTCAAACATCATAATAATCGAGCTCGATATAAAGGACAAAATCTGCCGAGTGAAAGACCAACGGTCGATAGCCATCTTGTAAATAAGGATTTAATGTTTTGTAAACTTTGTGTAATTGTAAATATCTCAATAAAGATTCTTCATAAATTGTCTTAAACTGAATATAAATCATTATAAGTTTCATTGAAATCTTGTACAAAAATAATATCATCCTAAAAGCAAAATTCAAGCAGAGGGCTGTACATTTCAGAAGATTAAAGTACCGATCACAGGGAATAAATATGAAAACTGCAGTAAACATCTGTAAAATGATTTGTCGCCCCCTGCTTGATTATGCTACAATCCTCTTCCATAACCCTCATCCCCTGACACTTCGAAATATACAAGTAGCGGAAAGATCAGCCCTCAGATTGTTAACAAAATTAAGACACCCCCAAAACCCACTCCATAATCCATCAAACACACTCCTATATGAACAAACAAATTACATCTCCATTGAACAACGTATCGAAGTCCTCTCCCAAAAAACAACCTGCGATTTTCTACATACTTTATGTATCCCACGTACCCCAAACACAAGACCTATCCGTAAAAATCCCTCCACAACAATACTTCAATTCATTACATCCTTTCAAGACATAGACAGTTAAATTGACCCTGATCGATTCAATAGGCAGTTTAACAATGACGACCAACGACAAAACAGTTTGCAAAAGATGATAATGACAATTAATTATAAGACAGGCAGAAAGACATATGGTCGATAGCCAATTGACAAGAAACCTTTACATTTTCAAAATATTTTATATTATTATTATTATTGTAAACTCGAAAAACTTGTCAATAAAGATGTGTAACTACTACTAATATCATTGATGTTGTCCCATGCAGATACCCAGAAGACTGTGGGTTCCATACCTGACCGTTTAATATGATTAAATGGTCCCACAATCGCGTACAATAATTTTTAAGATATGCATTAATGTTCTTATATAACACTGTGCTTATGATATTAATTTGAATAATTTAGTGGTGTTAATATAGAATTTATTCGCCCGTTTCAAGAGCCACCCTGTATGTAAATATTATATGAATTTCCAGAGACACGTTTAATATTATAATGGACTCGTGAGATTTTAAGAAGAAGAATTTAATAATTGTTTACTTAAACTTTCTACTAAAAATTAACCAATGAACTACTCTACCTGAAATTCTCACTCCCCTTCTGTATAAAAATAATGATAAAAATAATCACCAACAAATTACAAATCCCTATTTATTCTGTCGAATAATAAACATTAATTGGTTGTGCAAAATTCAAATTATATCGAGTCCCGAACGATGCGTACACAAAAAACGCATTAGTTGTTATTGTCGCTTGGCGTGTTTTAATTAGTAACGGTTTGCAGTTTATATTTAATTCGAATTGACCCAATTCAGTTGGTGTACCGTGGATGTACCGTCTATATTGGGCCTGAATCGAATAATGTGTTAATAGCGAGAGCACAGCGCATTTCCACAGTCAATAACTAATGCAGTACACCGTGACTTTAATTAGTTGCATGTTACATACACCGAGTGTCCACTGAAATAGGATTTTTTTTAATTAATAAATGCAACACAAAATGCTATTCAGAAATGATATTCATGGTTATTTATACAAGTGAAGTTTTATTGTAGTGGTTCTTTCTTCTGGGAGGGTTAGAAGTGTAATATTTTAATAACATGGAAGATCACTTCTATAACTCTTATTTGGGGTTGTTCCATATGAGGAATGCACACTAATTATTGTAATGCATAGTCATTGGAATTAGCAAAACTCCTAAATAAAATATATTTGAGAGATTCAATCTAACATCAAATAATAACCTATTATCACTAAAATAGACATTGATTTTGTTATCCCAAATTATGCGTGTATTTGTTGTTTTGGTACATTTACTACTACTTCAAAATAAATGTCCACTATAAAGATAATGGGTTGTTATTTGATGTTAACTTAGATCTCAGAAATATATTTTATTAAGAAGTATTTGCTATTTCTAATGTTATCTGTGCATTAAATTAAATTTTGTGTTATTAATTTATAATAATAATTTAAAGATAATACGATCGATATCATATCTGAAAGGGTCTTTACATATATATTTAATCGAATAATTTATATTTTACCTGGCAGAAAGACCGACGGTCGATATCCATTTTCTAAGGCTTAACAATTTGTAAATGATTGCAATGATGTAAATGTTGTGATGTAATTTAATTTAACTCTCGGAAATAATTATGTTCTGTATACATAAAGTTTACTTGGGGGAGTGTGTCTATTTATTTGTATCATGTAAAAATAGAGAAACTAATTAGTCTTGTCGGTGTTTTCTACATTTTTTTTAAAATGCCATGATTAATAGAATCAATGATTTCTTTAATATATTTAAAACAACAAATACAACTCAGAATGGATATCGTTAGGGAAAATCCACATGCATTGCAATACATAATTTTATAGGAAGATTAATAAATAAATTGAAAAACTAGGACTAGGCATTTTATAGATCCATAAAATACATATGATTGCATCTTGCTCTAAAAATTGGAATAACACGACATTCGTGGAAATGCCCCAAAGTGGTTCGAATCATATCTGAACCCAACGGGTGGTTGTAAATCTCAACAATGGGATGGGGCAATCCGAAATATCACCTTTAATAACTACTGAATTATCCCAGAGAAGTTTGATGGCCCCACACTTTTCTTATTGTTTATTAACGATATTGTGGACACAATTGTCAACACCATTGTCAATTATGCCCATAACACAAATATTTGAATATGTGCCTACATAATTTTTGGTGTAGTGTCCGAATTTGTACCTTCCCCACTTCTCGGGGGGTGGGAGCAAATTTTTTTACAGGATCGGTTGTCCCCCTCAAAACTATTAAACTTTTATCGGAAACTTTTTTGTACGATGCATATTTTACACCCTAAGAATGCCATTTGTTTGGATTTACCTTTGCGAATACCGCGCCATCTATTAACTTTTCAAAAATATTTCTCAGATAAAACTTATGATTTTCGACGTGGAATATGCAATAGAAAATATGGGTTCCCATTTAAGATCTCAAAGTTGTCCAGCTCTGCCGCCCCTCTGGGGGGTGGGTGAATATTTTTTATAGCATCGGATGCCCCCCTCGAAACCATTAAACAATTTTGTACGGTGCATATTTGTCGAGATATTCCACTTGATGAATTAAAATTAGTCACCCTGTATAGTCTAAGATATATAAGGCATATATGTCAATTTTGGTAGCATTATGCGATATGAATTAATTTTTTGGAGAATTACTCTTGCACACAAAAAATATTTATTTTGCAGAAAAAAATTATGAGAATCACATTTTCTTTGAACCTCAAACAATAATGCCGAGAGCTGTTCAGAAAAAATATAATAATGACAATTAATGGAACTTGCATTATTGAAACCATTATATATTAACACAAATGCTTAAGAGGAAACGATAATAAATCAACAACTTATAATACCAGAGCAAACACAATCTTAAAACCACAGAAGATGGAGTGAATTATTCTGCGTTAAAAATATTTAACGCACAAACGAAATAAAGTTCCTTAAAAATAAGTTGTTTTTTTCAGAGGGGGATTGGAAATCTGTGTGCAGCTCTATCGGCTCTGATAGGCAGGGAGTGTCGCTGGTTGTTTGGTAATGGTGG
The DNA here is from genome assembly GCA_963082785.1 of Philonthus spinipes. Classification (NCBI taxonomy): domain Eukaryota; kingdom Metazoa; phylum Arthropoda; class Insecta; order Coleoptera; family Staphylinidae; genus Philonthus; species Philonthus spinipes. The sequence continues at coordinate 11,622,294 of OY720307.1, forward strand.
AGTTTACTAACCGGCTAAAACCCATCCCGCTCTCTTCCTGGTATCGCCATCTAGGCGTTTCCTCAGGGTATCTCTGCATTCTCTATCTCGTCAGCTAGTTTCTTTCTAAGAACTAATGTTGCAATTATTTAGCATATTTGCAAACATTTTGACTCTCCAGCATTTTATCCGTCAGATTAACTAACTAAAATCTTTATTTATATACACAATTACAATACTTTCCACTTTATATTTATTTACAATGATTAACTAAAATTTGTATATAAATTGGTTATCGACCGAAGGTCTTTCCGCCTCCGTCAGATTATGTATGTTTACTTCGCCTACTTTGTTGATCAACTCTGTTCTCTCTACAATCTAATATTTACATTCAAACAGTGTGTGTCTGGCTGTATCTTCTTTTTTTTTTTTTTTTTTCTTCTACGTGGTACAAACAGATACCACTTTGTCGTTACGATTTATAACTCCCATGTCTCGTCAAAAGTTCAGTCAGATGAAAGTTAAGTTGTTTTCTTTCTAGCCACAGCATTATTTTTTTAACGAGATCATTGGTCCTTTCGTTCTTTTCATCTCATCTCTCCTGCCATTGCTCGCTCGTAAGCTATTTCTTTAGCTTCTTAATTGGACCTGCTTTACTTTTGTAGTAAATAAGTTTCTGCTCTTTCCTGTATGAGCAAGTCACCTGGCATTGATCTAGCTGATTCATCGACTGCATCCATTGACACCGTTCTATACGCTCTCGCTATCCTGAGGCAAGCAGTTCTTAAAGCCGTCCTTGATCTCTTCTTATTCCTAGCAGTGTTTATAGCTACAAAGTATTTTCCATAATTTTTGCTTCTAACCAGTATATTGTAGTATCCATAGCTTCCTTAGCTATCATTTGGATACCTTGTGCGGTTTTGTTTTTAATTACTATTGCTTTATCATCTACAAATGCCATTGATGTAGCCCCTTCCGAAAGTTGTAGTTCGAGTACCCCATAATATATTAGATTCGATAGAGTTGGACCAACTCTTGTGGGTCTTTCAGACTTAATTTGTTACTATTTATAGCCTGTCCTGGTTTGTATTCTAATTTCCTGTTGTCTAAATAATCCATTTCAATAGTAGCTAATATTTCTTCTAATTTTCTTTCTCTGTTGTCTGCTCTATTTGAGGCTCAAGCCGAATACTTTCCATTTAAGTCTCCTCCAATTATTTTGTAGATATCATGATGTTTTCTTAATTCATATTCCAAAACGTGTAACCATTGGTCGTGTTCTTCACTATTGCAATTTGGTGAGATATAACAACAATATATTATTACTTCTCCAATCTTTGCCCACACAATTCCGCTATAGTGAGGTCCCTATGACTATATTTCTTCTTACATTTAGTTCTGATATTACTGCTATATTCACTTTATCTGCATTCATGCGTAGTCCATATGCCGCCCTGTATCGGTTGGTGTTTAGTTGAATTACCTTCCAATTCTTATTTTCGTGTCAACAAGTAGTGAGGATTCGATCTGGCCCTATTAAATTCTGCGCGAAGCGCAGTCATCCTCTCCTTGGGAGCGATTCACCTTTTCTATCCCATTATCGATACATAGGAAGCAGCGGTCCTCATTCCTATAACCCATTATTTAGTGTCCCTCTTTATCACGGCAGTTTCTTGCCAGGTGTCCATTACCTTGGTATCGATAACAATTTGATTGAATGTAAACCATATTAAATAAAAGAATTAATCATAACATATGTAAACTATATCGCAGTATATACTGTGCGTTCATAATGAAATGAAAAAATTCTTCAAACTGCTGATACACCCTATAAATTATTACATATTTGGATTTTTAGGGAAATTCTAGGTACTTCTTATATGTATTGTCATATACCTATCTCTATCTCTTAAGGAAAAAATCACAGAATAAAACACAATAATCACATTTTTTAAATATATTGTACCCAGGTATATATATTTTTATTTGAAAAAGCTCGGACACGTCGATTGGTATTTTTAAATGTGCATCTTCATGACTAAAAATTACATATATATAGAGGATGTCCGACAAAGAAATGCCGATACAAATATATGTATTTTTAAATGGAATTCCCTATATATTACTTCATTTTTAGATTCTTTGGAAAATTCTGGATACTTTTTGTATGACCTACTCCTCTCTTCAACTGTTCACGAAATAATGGCATTATTTCATAATTCTATGTCAGCCTTAAAAAAATTAAAAAAAAAAACATAAGAAGCATTGTTAGTAGACGCAAGTAAGTTTAAATAGCAATTTACAGTAACACATCACAAGAATAGTAGCCTTATAACAAATGTTAAATAGCTGACTTAGTATCATTAAACAATTGAAAATATTTCGTAAACAGTTGAATATAGTTATAGGATAGTATTTAAGGAAAGTATCTAGAATTCTCTGAGGAAACTAAGTATCTAATAATATATTGGATGTTCTATTTAAGAAAAATATAACTTTGTATGAGCATTTGTTTGTGGAACATCCTGTATATATTTTTTCTAGTTGAAAAATACTAATCGACCAGTCAGAGCGTTTTTCTCAAAAATAATCACGAACAATTTAAATGAATTTGTTCCTGTTATTGTGAACGCACTGTATATGTTTCATAGATATAAAAAATAAAGTACTAATAACAATTAAACATAATTTAGATTAACTTAGTTCGTAAAATTTGAAGCAATTTTCATTTTGTACATGTATATGACACCTTGAAAATAAAGAGATATTATTATTGTTATTACTGAGATTATATTGGTCGTAAAAAGGGTGCTTGAAGGATTATAAAGTGGGTTGAGTAGGTAACGAATTTTTGTAACAACAAATAACAAATCGTAGAAAAAAAATAAAATATCTTTGCTAATGACAACTCATATTTTTTACTATAATTTTGTAAAATAATATCAAAAAACACACCATTAAATTTACGACCCGTTTTTACACACATTTTATAGCATTTTGATATTGATACAGTGTGATTCGTCCTTATAAATTCAACCATTCCATTTTTCATTCTCCCACTAAAATGCCTCTTTTCCTCCTCGTGATGTAAAAGATGACCCCTTTTGTTGGGAATATATATATATTTTATGTATCTATTTCTTTTTGTTTCAGGGCGTCTAATCAATTTTATTGCCTTTTCGGAGGTCGATTCCGGGGGTTTATCGTGCATTTATACGAACAAGCCGCCCCACATAAATGTGTATCCAATATTGTCGAAATGGATATAATTGTTTATTTATTGCTGCTGTGGGACAGAAATATGAGACAATGCTTTTTCGGATAAGTTATTATTGAGAATGTTTATTTTATTTAATGTGTAACTATAGATAATAATATAAAAGTGTATTTATTCACTTGCAAAGTTATTTAAATTAAAACAAATAAAAATATTTCTAAAATAATTAATTTACGCAATTGAATAATTACTTTTCCTTAGCTACTGCAAATTTTTGACTTGCGGTCTTAAAATTGCATGCTTTTAAAAATGGGGTTCTAATGGAACTACATATGCCTGCGAAAGCCGATTTTGAAAAAAATGAACTATTTAGCCGTAAAGCTACTTGGCGCCCACGCTGAGACTCCCTGTATATCACTTACGGCATATCTCAAAAACAATAGACTATCCTTAAGTGACAATAAACTGTAAACCTAACCTGTGAAATATACCTCATTGAAGATAAAAATTAACCTGTTAGAGTTTTTTTTAATGTTTACTAAAAAATTATTGCAATACTTCCTAATTTTACACTCGCACTATTTAAATATCTTTAATGCCAAACACTATAGAATATGCAGTGAGGATTTTATTTATTCGATTATACAAATACCTATAATGAAATGAATAAAATATCATAAAATTGCATACATATATTCAAGCAATAAATGTAAAAATATTTTATTGATTGCTTGAATATTTGCACGCAATTTATGATTTTTTATTTTTTAATTATTTGTCACTGTCATTCTCTTCTAATTTTTCATCGTGGATTGTACACAGACACACTGCAAGAAAAAAATGAAATGATTTTTATTTATGGCAATTGAGGAGAAATTTCGACGATGCTTAGTATGTTGGACGTTTTCCTAAAAAAACTAAGATCGTGTTCTTCATTCGTTAGAGTTGTTAGTCAGTATAGTTTAGTTAATTCACTTACTGTGAATTAATATATTCTAAAAATGAATTTAAGTTTTCATCACATCCATCAAGCATGCAATAATATCATCAACATATCTATACCAAAATTTAATATGTTTTTTTGTAAGTGGATTTTTAAAAATTGTTTCTTTTAATGTATTAATGTAGATATCAGCTAGTAATGGACTTAAAGGAGATCCGATTGCCAATCCACAATTCTGTTTATAATAAATGTTATTGAATTGAAAATAATTTTGATCGATATATAATTTAAAAGAAGAAAGTAATTCTTCTTTAATAATTGGATTAAAATTATTTTTATCTAAAATATTTTTAATAATTTTAACACATTCACATGAAGGAATATTAGGAAACATATTCGTTACATCAAAAGAAACTATTTTTGAATTTAAAGGTGTTTTATAATCTTTTAGTTTATTTGTTAAATCTATATTATTTTTAATACTATATTTTGATTTATAATTTGTTATGTTTCTAAAATATTTACTAGTATAGATAGCTAAGTTTCTGCAAGGTGAATTTATATACGAAACAAGAGGTCTGATTGGTAGGTTTGTTTTGTGAGTTTTAATTAAACCGTAAAGTTTTGGAGTAATAGGATTTTTTGTTATTATATTAAATTTATCATTTTTATTAAAAATTGAATTTTTTGATAGAAATTGTTTAATTTCTCCTTGATATTTAGTTGTTGGATCTTTTTTTAAAAATATTTATATTTTCTTGATTAATGAAATTATTCATTTTTTAAATATATAATTCTTTTGTTAATATAACAGTTGTGTTAGATTTGTCAGCTTTTGTAAAAACTATTGAATTTTCAGCTGATTTCTGTATAATGGATTTTATTATTTTGAAATTAGTTGAATTAGAAGAGAAACTAAATGACTTTATGATTTTTTCAATATGATGTCTTTCATAATTGCATTCTTTTTTCATATTTACACAATAAAGAGACTGATTCATCACTTTTAAATGAACAAGTAGATCTATTATATTCTTCATTTTATGATTTATTAAAAATACTACTTTTCACTTTATTCTATTATTTAAACCATCGATATATATATATAATCTACACATTTCAATAAATTTCCATTTCATTTTAGCAATACAACATATTTATAAATAACTAATTTTGTTTTATTTTAGTAAAATAATTCCATAATGATCCTGAGGATGGTTTTTAGTTGTTTTTTTCCACCTTGTGAGCAAATGCTGGGACCGAAATTATTTTGCCTGCCGCACAATTAAATTAAAATAAAAATTAAAAAATCAATATATCTATTCATGTAAATATCCATAGAGATTTTAATAAAACAAATTTTAAATTCTCTTGAAAATGGGCTAATAACCCGAAACTAGTCGAGAATTTAAAGTTATTCAATCTAATCTGTGTTTTATTGGTGGATTTTTAATAATTTATTCATATTTATTTCATACAATATGAACTACCAATGTCTAAATATTAAAACCATTAATTATATTAAAGTTGCAGGTTTAGAAGAACAGAAAAGAATTTATTATCTGCAATAAAAGACTTACGAAATAAGAACAATGAAAATGCAAATATCTATTGAAAATACGTAATAATATTATTGTAGGTTAAAAAAACTATTTTTTAAAAATGAATTTAATCAGTTCTATATGATTTTTCATTTTTTGCAATAATTACAAATATGAACATTTTATTTGATTTAAAAATGTAAAGTATTTTTTAATTAAAATCATTTCACCCGCGCATTTACCCAAAGTGGAACATTGTTTGAAAGTTATTGCAAAATTTTCGCTGTGTTTTCTATGAAACAATAAGCCTTTTATAAACTACAGACAAATAATAAACACCAATACACTGTTATTAATATTATTACGCGCGTTTCAAATATTTCGCTTTGTTGGAAATTACTTTACGCGCATTCAATTGTGAACGATCACTACATAGCGGATGGGTATTTATTTTATTTTTAGTTCTCATGGTGAATTATGGATGGATAAAGTTGATGAGGTGTTAATATTGTAATTAAATTGTTTGATGTGCAAATGTATGCTGTTGTGTAGTAATGCTGTATTAAAATTTCGCTACTGTATGCCGGAAACGGTTGGATGGTTTCAATATTGTAATCACGATTAAAATTGTTGAATATGGCTATTAAATAAATTTTATTTTTCTAACATTGAGTATTATATCCACTGTGTATCTGCTATATTGTATGAAATTGTGACACAATTTTCGTTTATAAAGGCTGCTATTTGATGTAGCGTGTATTAAATTAAATAATCGAGGCTATTCTGTATTGGAAACGTTTAGGGTTGGAATGCTCAAATGCCTCTCTTTAAGCTCTGTTTTACTTTTCAGCCGTTTGTTTAGAAAAAGAAAAGCGCTGCCTAGTATATGTTATTTTTTGCTATCTTACGAAATACATATCGTTTTTAACAAAAAAGTATAAAGCTTATTAATTAAAAAAGAAACATAATTTGAATTATGTAGAAAATACCTCTCTTCCCCTAAATCAAAAACTGTTTTGTTAGAATACCTAATTTTGCATTAAAGCTGCCTTAATATACTCAAATTAATTTGTATAATATTTTAAAAATAACGCATTTTTTCTGGCCGTTTAAAGTTTAAAGTCAATTCAAGCGAATTGATTGATTGAGTTACGTGAAGATGACAAAAAATTGATAAATAAAGTACTAATAACCTTTCTTCACACTTAATTATTTTTATTTTTTACCAAATGTACATTTCGGACACAAAGAGGCCATTATTGGTCCCACCTATGGATTAAATTAATCCATTGCTATAATAAATTTTGTAAAATTTTGTTGTCATATTGTCTGAATAAAGATGTTTGTATATATGTACGTTCGTAGTAAAAGTAAGTGAAAAACTCAGTATATATTAGGTTTAATATATACTGAGTTATTATTTTAAATGGTTTCACTTACTTTTACTAAACATCTTTATTCAGACAATATGACAACAAAATTTATTATAACAATATGTACAATTGTGTTAGTAGTCTGTCATTGGCTATCTTTACCATAGGTCTTTCTGCCCTCGAACGGTCATTTTATTAAAAGGAAAATAATTAAACATTATGTTTTCTCTTTTTTTATTAATTACCTATGAACGTGTCCATGGATTTAATATGCTCGTATTTGACCGACAATGTGAAATAGGGCAAACGATAGTGTTGTATTCAGTCGTAAAGTTTCTGCTGCTGCAGGTCTGGCTGAAAAGATAAGGGACGTAGGGAGCTTTGGAGGTTTTGGAGAGTACGCGCTTTATCTGCAAATCGGGGTGAGCTCAAATACACCGACGGAATGTATAGACACGGCCAATAAGATTCCTAATCTCCTAACCACCTCTACAAACATACAACACCCAAACCTCACTAAAATATTCCAAGGTCTGAGTAATCGATGAGAAATTGTTAAAACGTTATCATATTTGGGTTTTCAATGAATTTTATAATGATTTATAAAATATGAAAAGTTTTTTGAAACATAATTGTTACAATATTTTATTAGACTTTATGACATTCATATAGGAGTGAAATTTGAATATTAGAATAAAAAGTATACTTAATAACTTTTTTTATTCGATATTAATCATAATAAGTTATTATTATGATTAATATTTTAAATGTTTAAACATTGATAGTTTATATATATATATATATCTTTATTCAGACTATATAGATAATTTTAACAATATAACAATATAAATAATAACAATACATGTAAGTGTTAGTCTGTCTGGGCTATCTTTCTGCCCTGTCGTGAATTTATGATGAAGTTAAAGAAAAATCTATGCTAGCTAGCTGAACTCTCCAGATGGTTTGCGCAAATGAATTGATGAATGGTGATTGTAGGAAGTTTGTATTTAGGAAGGATATTAGGGTTACGGGCAATACAGAATTTTGTAAGAAGGGGTAGATTATCAGAATTATGATAGTTTATATTATAATAATAAAGTATTAAAAATCTACTTATATAAAATAAATTGAATGACTCTGGTCATTCGTCGAGAATTTACGACGAAGGACCAGACCAGAGAATTCATACTTTAATTTATTTGTAGCAAATGACCGAGAGGTTTTCTCCTCTAGAGTGTTTTAATTTTTTTATTTTACATATTGGCGCCAGTAAATAAAAACAAATAAATCGTCACATATGTAAAATATTCAATTTGATATAATAATATAACCTATAGCGTGTGGTTACTTTTAATGTCTACATTATCATCAGACTGATAATTAATCATGATGCCACTTTGATGGCGAAACAAACACTACTACAGTATCTCTACAATAATTTTTGTGAAACTAAAAAAAACTGTTGTTTTATTTATATTAGTGTAGTTTAAATTTATTGTAATATTTATACAGCTTTAGTTGTTACTTAAATAACAATTATTTTATTTTCTCCTACTCCTAATATTAAACTAAATATATATTTCAGAAACTATGTTTCCATCCCTATACACTACTGAAAAATATTTCCATCTTCAGTAGTGTATGAAAATGAAATGTAGATTCCGAAATATATATTTAATTCAATAAGAATAGTAGGCGAAATCACAATATTTTTTATTTAAATAAATAAGAGTCTCCTCTACCAACTTACAGAAGATTTAACCTTAGTTTTGATGTTTCTGTATACTTTTCAGTTTAATAAATTTAACATTATAATTGTGATATGATCTTTTTATTAAAAAAATAAAATGTTGACAATAAAATTAAGTTCTTTACATAGGGATTGATATCCTTTTACTTTTAAATAAATAAATTATAATAAAGAGGGAATAATTTATAAATTATTTTTTTTTTAATGTTTACTTTTTTATGTCATCGAATTATTTATTTACATATAATCCTCCATTTCATTTTTTAATTGATAAAAAATATATTTCATTTCATTTATTTTTATAATTTTATATTTCAACTATAAAAAACTTTAATTTTATCATAGCAATTATTGCCGGATTAAATTACGTTCTCTACATGCATAGTACGTAATTCATGCCATTAATAACTTTAACAAGCATCCAACTTTTGTCGTTGTTCATTCTGTATGTTTTTTTTTTCCTCGGAGATACGAAGGGAAAAGGGAGGATGAAAAAATGTACATGGAAAAGCGAGCGAGAAACTTTTTAAGGATATTAAGGTGGGTTGCTTTTTAAATTTGATTCCACTAATAATGCCGTCAAAAGGGAGGCGAATGCGCTGTCTGGCTATGAGGGGTAGAGGTAGATGGAAGGAAAGTCGCATCAATATGTTTATTTTCTTGCATGACGAACTGTGCTGAGACGAAATATAAAAAGAAAAAATCACAAAAGTTAAATAAAAAATCACATAAAATAACCTATTGGTAAATAAATTATGTGAATAAAAAATGCACCACTGAGACGAAAAACCTAAATTGATTAATAAAGCACTAATAACCTTTTTTCGCACTTTATTTGATTTATCAAATGTACATTTCGGTCAAAAAGTGACTATTATCAATGGATTAACATCCAGGTAAATCAAATAAAGCATAGAGTAACTAGTATACATATATATATATACTAGTATTTCATCCTCTTTGAACAAAGTGAAGAAAGGTTATCAATGCTTGATTTATCAATTTAGATTCATCTTCACATAACTCAAGCAATCAATTTTTAAAAACAAATATAAAATCACACAAAATAATCTAATGATAAATAAATTATGTAATTAAAAAATATACACTAGTGAGATCAAAAATAAAACGAAAAGGTTCAAAAACCTAAATGTAAAATTACATAAAATAACCCATCGATAAATAAAATATATAATTAAAAAGTATATACTACTAAAAGAAAAACAAAACGATAAAATCACAAAACCTAAATATAAAATCGCATAAAATAACCCATTGATAAATTAATAGTATAATTAAAAAAATATGCAATTTAATGTAATATATGTATGAAATTTATTTGAATTCCAGCCAGCATATTTTACACGTAGAAAAGCCATCTGCAGTGGACATAACATATGTAATGAATGTACTTGAGCCGCGCACTACATAAATTGAAACCACCCCCGGGCATTAACATTCAGCATTCATAAAACGTCCCTTTATCCCTTATCCCTCTCGCGCCCTTATAAATTTAATAGTAGTATAAAAAAAGTCTCATGTGGTCAAAGAACAATGCCTTCACATGGAACCTAAATACCTATTGTCTGAAGAGCGGGTTAGTTTACTCATCTCTTGCTCGGAAAGAAATGAATGCCAGAACACATAAAGAAGGCTATTATAATATATTAATAGATTATATAAGGTCTATTATAACGATCATTATATCAAATGTTTGAAATATTAAACTATTCGTTGTTATATGTATTCTAAATTAACATTTTTAGTAGCATAATTGCATTCAATCAATGATAATACATTTTATTAATATTTAAATGCAAATTGTTGACAGTATACCATTGATCTATTGAATTTAAATCTTGGTGTAATAATTCAGTGACCGCAATATTTTATCACCCAATCCTAAACTATTCGATAAATTGATTTCAGAACAATTATATTGGATGAGTAAAAATGTTTTAATTAATAAACAACACGGCCTTAGAAATGGTAGATCAGCAACTAATTTATTTATGTATGAGGCATGTATAACTAAAGCCTTAGATAATAAATATTCAGTTGATGTTATTTAAACGGACTTTTCTAAGGTATTCGATAAAGTCAATCATGCCATTTTTGTACATAAATTAAAATCATTAGGTTTCCATGAGCCAGTTTGTAAGTGGATTGGGCATTTTTAACTGGTCGTAGTCAATGTGTTAAAATAAAAAAAAAAACATCTTTCCGAAATCATGACTGTTCCTTCAGGTGTTCCTCAAGGATCCCATTGCGGACCGCTGTTTTTTCTTTTATTTATAAATGATATATCAACAGTAATTAAACATTCACATTTTTTACTTTTCGCTGACGACCTCGAACTTTTTAAAGAAATCAATTCTAATAATGATTGTGCATTGCTTTAGTAGGATTTGTCATATGTTTATGATTGGTGCTGCCAATTCAATTATTTTTTAATTCCGGCAAATGCAAGTCAATAAGAAAAAGATCAATTCACGATTTTGTTTATAAAATTGATCGGCATTGTCTTTGACACAAAATTAACATTTTCTAGTCATATTAATAATATATGCAATTCAGCGGCGAGGATGTTGGGTTATATAAAGAGAATCTCTCTGAATTTGAATTCAGTTTCATACAAAATTATCTATGTTTCATTTGTACGTTCAAAATTGGAGTATGCTTCATGGTGTCCTAGTCATAATAAGAGTTACCAAGAAGATATTGAAAATATACAACATAAATCTTTCTAACAAATTAGGAAATAGAGATAATTCTAATCTTGAAACTCTGGTGGCTCACTTTAGCCTCGATAGTTTAGGTAACTGAAGAGTTTTTTCTATGATGTTGATGTTACATAAAATAATTAATTGGGATGTTGAGTGTCCAGATATTCTCTCACAGATAGACTTTTATTTCAAACCAAATAATAGATTAACTCTCTACCGCCCATTATTTCGAATACCATTTCAAAGAACTAATTATATTATTAATAGTTGTTTTAGTAGGTTTTTACGTCTTGCTAACCATTTTTCACTTAATCCCAGATTTGATTTATTCTCGATGTCATGAAATGAATTATTGTGCCATCTAAAAGTTATCGTCGTCAATGAAAGTATTATGTGATAAATAAATCAGTCTTGAGTTGTTTTGTTATATTACATCTTTGTGTGTTATCGGAATTGTTCGCCAATTATATATTTAGTTTTTCTTAAATTAAAATTAAATCATTGTTTTTTCACTAATACTTTTTTGTTTGAATTTATATTATATTAAACATTTGTAATTACATTTGTAAAAATGAATTTCCGTTAATAAATAAATAAATACTTATATTAAATAACAATATTTAGTCTTTAATTATTGTTATTTAATAGAAGTAATTATGAACTGTCAACAATTATCAGCCTCATCAATCAATTAAATAAATAAATATTTAATTTTAAATGTAGTATGTGAAACTAAATGTAAATAAGGGTGAAATCAGGGGCGCCATAAGGTTCGCATATTTATTCGTATAACAAAATAGGTAAATGATGTATTCCTTCAACAATTACATTAATAAAAATTTTAAATAACATTGTCCCTAAATGCGAACATTTGGAGCCCCTGATTTGACCCTTATTTACCTTGACATGAACATACTGCACCCATTCAGAGTCAAAACTTTATGTCCAGTTACAAATAGACGTATTAAAGTCAATATAATGCATTTTAGCTATAAGCAACATATGATTAGCCCTGTCATAAGTCATTAAAAAATCTGTATAAATAACATCTACTTGTAAACGCTTCTCAAAGGTTTCAAACACAGAATCTTGCAGTAATATTAGGTTTGTAATTGTAGATTTACTTTTTTAAAACCATGCTGCTCCTCTGCAATGCTGTTATGACATAACCAGCGCATTTGCCCAGATAAACTGAAGTCCACGATTTTCAGAATAGCAGACTATATACATACGCCCCAAAAATTTTCCACTTCAACATTTCTCGATTTAAAAATATGGGTAATATAACTGCGTTTCCAAAGTCTGGAAATATTTCTTGACTGAAAGACAAGTTAAAAATAAGTGTAATTGGTGTTGACAGTGAAAAAATGCAATGATTTTAAGAACACACCAGGGACGCCATACGGGCCACAAGTAGAAGTACTTTTTTAACCAATTAATTGATTCATTATGATTCGGATGAATTTATTTTATCTAAATAATTAGCATTAATTAAAATCAATTAAAATCATCTGAACATGCTTCAACAAACATTTGAGAAAAATATTCAGTAGTTTCCTAAAAATTATTACTTATGTTGCCCTTATATTTCATGTACGGTAGGATTACATCGACTGCTTTTTCATCCTTAATAAATCCGTTCAACAGCCTTTATTAAGCCATTGCACATGAAACACGCCAATCTGATGAGCTTCGTAAAACCGAAATGGCTATCAATAGTTATCCATACGCTAGATGAATAGTGGTTGATCATTTTATTTTTTTATCCTTAACAAAAGACCAACAACACAGTTATTCTTTATACTACATTCAATTAAACGTATGTAATACGAATACAATATTTTGCTTAAATCATTGCATTCATTCCGTAAATTTGGAAAAACTGTATAATAAGAATAAGCATGTTTAGATTTGTACTTATTATGAGCTTTTTTCAGAGAAACTAATTGAATTAAGTCTTTTTTGAATAACTTAGGGTAGTTATGTACAAAGCATTTTATAAGGTATGTATTGTGTTGAATAATATAGAATAAAATATATCAACTGCAACATTAACATTCATTATTTGCTTAAGGTTGCGGTTTAGTGGAAAGAGATAGCTATATAGTAAAAGGGAAATAATTGTTTGAAAATAGAGCTATTCTTTTGGATTTCATAATATGAATGTGTATTTACATTTTTTATCTACCAAGTATAAAGTATCAGTCTAAATAAAAAATAAATCGTTAATTTTCGTGTATTACGACAATTTACTAGTTTAAGTTAGAAAAGAAAATAGTAAGATATAATGAAATTAATAGGTCATGTCTGCTAAGCTATTTCATTACAGAATTTAGTGAAATCCTTTAAATTTTCATTGCACACGTTTTTATTATCAAAAATTTAATTTAAAATTTGCTATAAATTTGATCAATTTTCATTGTTTTTCATAATTATTTTTCACAGAAACTAAACATTAAAATAATTTTTAATTTATCTGATGAAATTCCTGCTTATTTTAAGATTATTTTAATGTATAATACAATATTGTTCATTGATCACAACAACAATCTAACTCAAATTAGTGATTTCCCATATTTGTATAGCTATCTTTTTCTTTTAAACCGCACCCTTAAATAATTTCTCACTTAACCCGTGGTGAAACATTCTTGTAAATATAAAAGAGTATGCATTTTCTTGGTCACAGTTATTTAAATAAATTAAACAAAAATGATTTGTAAATAATTAATAAACATTTTTGATCTAATTCAGAAAATTTAATTAAAATTAAAACACTTGGTTTAAAATTGGCATTCACTGTAAGTTTAAATGAATCATTCCAGTCAATTGAGGCTAAAAACGAGTTAATTGCTCTATAATTCGCTTGAGAGAAATTATAAGAAGGGTTACTCTGTTGCAGTACATCAGGTCGATAGCATTTCAATAAAATGTAGTATGGAACATGATCGAATTATACGCAATATATTTGTTTCAATAATTTAATATATATATATAAATGTATGATTAAGCATAACTTCAATAATACGTAAATAAGCTTATTGTAGTGGAAACGATATTGGAGTTTAATTAAGTGAATTAGCTGCGTCAGTATTGCTTTGACTGATTACATTTAAAGTTAATGCATAAATCAAATATCCAGCATTCAATTTATTACAAATATACCACTATTATAAAAAAAGACTAAAGCTGATAAATTCTGCTTTCGATCGAACCTATAAATATTTATTTTTTTTACCAGACTTACTTGAGAACGTGTATATATTTAAAAAAGTACAATATTTATATTAAATCCATTTATTTTTGTGATTAAAATGTTCATTATTATGTTTAAATTCAATCACAAATGAAAATACTGCATCAAAAATCCAACGTTCAATTCCCAAATAACGTTCGATTCCCCGTACTGCAGTGTACATATAAAAAAAGACCTCGAGGGTGTGTAATTCAAGTCAATAGACTCCACTCCTGTGTTTCAACATAAAAATTGACTGCTTCAATCTACCCGTAATATCAGAACCTTATCAAATATTACTGAAACGTACCAACAGGAAATTGTCTACACACACACACTAACACTGAAACCCACGGAGAATAGTAATAGAAACCTGTGCTGTAAAATAATATAAGTGGAAATGGCAGTGAATTCTCTTTTATTTTAATTGTGATTAAATATTTATCGTAATGCGGGGGTAATTAATGTTTGGAAAATTCACAGCGCAAAATGAAGTAGTTTGATATTTACTTGTGATTAACTGTGTAATAACTAATTGAATCATTGCATTTATAGAGATAATCAGGAAGTTTGCTTACAAGCTAAATTATGGTATAAAAGTATAGTACAATTAAATGAGGACTTTATTTCATTGAATATTGCCCGTTGTTTCATGTCAATGTATTGCAAGCATAAAACACGGTTTTATTTCCTTTTTTGACTAATTTTTTTAGTGATTAGCATAATTCAAAATAAATAGTGAATATATTGCGAACATATTCATGTAATTAGTAAAATAATATTATGTCATAAAATTATATAAGGCTATGTTCAATGAAATAAAATCCTCACTCTACAGGGTGTTTCAAATTCTAGTCTCACCATAGGGATCTCGCTTATTATAAGAGATAGAGGGTATGTTTAAATTTGGCACTATTGCAGAATTGCATGCTGATTAATATCTCGTTGATGTTTTAGAAATTATAATTGATAAATTTACCTTATTTTATAAGGTTTTAGATGTTTTAAAGGCAAACCAAAGCTTGAATATGAGCCTCAATTTTCGAATCGTATGAAAAAACGTCACGAGACCAAATATTGATGTTTCCTAAGGGGGCATCACCCTCTTCTAAATAGTACACCCGGTATATTATAATTATAAATCTCTAGTCCTATCCATTGTAAATTCGAGATATGTCTATGATTTCATTTGACGCTCACTTGTATTCAATAAAATTAAGCACAAGTCTCATAGCAATTTTTTATAATATTCCAGTTTTGTAAAATTCGGGTGCCTTAATTATCAAGCAGCAGTTTCAGTAAATGACAAAACTCCATAACTGAATGTATTGATATTCTGTGATAATTTTAATTATCCTTCAGTTCTTCCCAGGTATTTTGTACTGCCTCCCATAATTGTTATATTATTATTAACAAATAATTTATTATTAAATAATAATAATAACGTTTATTGTCCAACAGGATATCATTCCCAAATACAAGACAATTATGTAAGTCATATATAGATTATTGACAATTTATATAAAGAATTAACTTAATGAAGAAACAAAATTATTATAATTACATAAATTAACAATACACTATTAAGGATGATAAAGGATCCGCATAAATATCACAAGCTGAAGGTATTTTTGATTGAAAATATCACATGCTATACTTATAGGTCATTTTAAGCCATGATTGGAACAACATAAAATGAGGTTTTATTTCGACTGTTAAAAGTTGAAATTCGTATATTAACTAATTTTAAAATGTCTGGATCGTCAATCCTGCCATGAACTACTTTGTACAAGAAAGACATTCCAGACTTCCTTCTCCATTTTCCAAGAGAGTCCATATTGAATATTTCTAATAACAACTCTTGGCTGCCTCTAACTGCATACGTTTTATTAACTTTAAAATATAAATACTTAAGAAATTTTCGATAGACATTCTCTATTAGAGTAATTTGTTGTTGAGTTAGAGGGTGCCAAACTAAAGAGGCGTATTCCAGCTTTGACCTAACAAAGGTATTAAACGAAGATTTCAGCGCTGTGATATTTTCAAGAGCCAAAGAGTTTCTTACTATAAAACGTAAAGCCTTAAAGGACCCGTTGACAGTTTCTTGAATATGCATATTAAATATGAAAGTATCATCAAGTCTTTAAATACACTAACTTGTTCTAAGAAATTATTACATACTCTGTAATTGAATTTAATAGTTAAGTTGTTTAAGACACACCAATTAGATACTATATCAAACTGATCTTGCAACTGCTGACAGTCCTCAAGTAATGTGATAGATGTATATATTTTTAAATCATCAGCATATAAAAGGTGTTTACAATTAAGTGATGCTGAAAGATCATTGATAAATATATTAAAAAGCAAAGGACCCAAGATAGATCCTTGTGGAACACCTGGGGTAGGGAAATTCGATTCTGATTTAAAATTGTTATCAGAGACATATGTTTCATGATTCTGAAGATATGATTGTAAAAGCAGCAAAGGACTAGTGTTAAACCCAAAGTATCCCAATTTAGCTAAGAGTAAATTGTGATCGCCTCTATCGTTGATTGAAAAATTATCATATTATACTTTTTCAATCAACGATTCTGTCAAACGCCTTAGACATGTCGGTATAAATGACATCAACCTGACCGGAAGAATCTAATACTTAGAAATATCATGTGCAATATGCAATTCAATAATGTTTCATTTGCCTGTGTTGCTGCAAAGATATATATGGAGCCACATGCACGTACATTTGAACATAGAGTGCTTTTTCAAAGACTTTTGAGATCTCAGGGTGAATTTTTCTTTTGTGTAACATTTTTGTTATTCTGCTCAATACATTTTCAATTGGGTTGATATCTGAATTATTTGTAACCCATAGTAGTATCATTTAGTGTTATTTAATGTGTGCTGCATGCGTGCTGTCAGTTTAAGCGTCTTAATTTCCATTCATTTTTGCAATATATATATGTCGATTTAATTATACTAGTCTTGAGTAATTGCAATTGCATTGTTGTGTTTTACTCTACTAGTTCGATTACCGCATATTGGTAAGTGAGAATCGGTATTTGATAATTTAATAACCTCACTCCCTCGTTTATTTATTTGTTCCGCATTTCGAGCATCTTTTGCTGCACCAGTTGTATTCTTGGAAGATGAAACTATGTGATTCAAATATACAATAGAAGTCATCATAATATTTTATAAAATGTTTACATAATTGTACGCTATAAATCGTCTATCAACTTTCTAAGAAACGCCCATTATATTACTGCTAACCCATGCCCATACATAGATACTGAATCTCCATAATTTTTTAACTGCGCTCACGTTCCTCTAATCCCAAATTTTTGTAGTTTATAAACACGAATGCGGTCGTCAGTTGTAGATTTAAATATTTTTCGTTTGTAAATACTACAAGTTCCCAAAATACTAAAATCTGTAAATATGAATTAATGGAAATATTTTTTTAAATATATATTTTTAACACTCACTGTATTTTTCAAATTCGACGATTTAATTCTCCTGTATACTGTTGATTGAGAATCAGGAAAATCCTGTGCATCTTAGCGGCTCTTGCACACTCAAAAGCCTTAAATATTATATTCTATAAACAGAAAAGAGTATATTTACGACAAAGAAAAAAATGGTGTATTATTATTAATTCTTGAAAATCCAATTCAATAAATAATATTTTGCTTCGCTTGAGATATGAAATGTTTCATTTGTCTGTTCTTCCACTGGGACCTTATGTTGGCACTATTACAATAAAGAAAATTTAACTCTAAACAAATATAGATATCTGTATATATTCTAAATAAAAGAAATTGTAAGTTACAATAAAATTAAACAATGTACATTTCTGGCAATGATCAATAAAATTCGATCAATCCCTTTTTCCAAATGAAAATATAATTTACACCGTAAGTTTTAGACAAATTGTAAATTATTGTTGTTGCAGCAATAATGAAAAATAAGTAGGTAATGCATGAAAGTTTTATTTGATTATCTATATTTAGCCATTGCAACTTGTTTATTTGTTAGATATATGCTCATATTTCATAATTCCAAAAATTAATCTTAAACAACTATTTTTTACTTTTTGCATTTTTAAGTTGAATTTTACTAGCGCTGGTCCGTACACTACCATACAATAACTAAAACAAGACATCACAAGTCTAAGGCACAGCAGAGTTTTTAATTTTGTTGTTAATTTTATAGTATACATTTTTAATAATCTCATAATCTAAGTATACATATCAATTATAAAACTCGTTCAGACTATGATGATAAATAATAACCTGTACGGTTTTGTTTTACAAATTTGTTTTATTTACTTGATTATTTTCTTTTTGTTTATTTTGGAGGTTTCTACTTTATTATACATGGTTAAATATATTATAAAAAAATACACATTAAATCTT
The DNA here is from genome assembly GCA_963082785.1 of Philonthus spinipes. Taxonomy (NCBI): domain Eukaryota; kingdom Metazoa; phylum Arthropoda; class Insecta; order Coleoptera; family Staphylinidae; genus Philonthus; species Philonthus spinipes. Next base: position 11,641,473 of record OY720307.1, read on the forward strand.
TGTTTGATATAATATTATATTTATAAATAAATAACTAAATGAATAAATAATATACCTTATTTATAAAGTGTAATGCAGAGAATGTATAGTAAAGCTTGTTGATTGTTTAGGCTTCGACTTTTTTATTGTAATTTGTAATAAATTTGATCCAAATTATACAAAGTGAAAAGTTTTCATTTATTAAAATTGAAATATTATATTTTTTTATTAATATCGGCTAGATTTGAACCATAATAATAGGGAAATAACGCAAGCGCCGTCTAATTTCATGTGGCATCGTCAACGATTTGGATCTACAAGGTAGACGACCGGGAATCGCTGTTTCGTTTATTAAAGGCGAATTTATCATGTTTATAAGAACAGGAAATGAAATTCATTTAATAAATTAATTAAATATCAACTGGTTTCATTTTTTTAGCATTATCAAGAGTAATTATCCTAACAGATAATCATTATTTCAAGTTACACTAGCAGATAAATGAGAAAGTTATTCAAGAAACAAAAATGTGTACCTTTATTTTAACACATACGATATTATCATTACAAAACAATAATACAAATAAAGCATTAAACAAAAAATACAATTCCGCACACACTCAATTACAAATCATCCAACCGTAAAAATTGAATAAACAGACAATCTGAGAAACGTGCGTTTGTTTCGTTTATCCATCCGTCAGGTGTCTACCCGAATGTGTTGAGGCTCTTTCAATTCCTTTCCGCGATTTTATTCCCTTTCGCACCCCCTTTCTCTCCCCAGTGAGGGATGGATGGATAGTCCTGGCATTTCCATTGCTTATCCCAAGCACGTTTCGCGACTTTGGCGATGATGGGGGCAACCGCACACCAAGAAGAATCCACGAATCCCAGAATCAACCCCGAAACGTTTTCTTTTTTCAATCTCGCTCGTTTTCCTCGCCCACCTCAATACAAATCCACCCCAACATTCACACACGCACACAATCAGCTGTAATCTGGATGGATTTATATTGTTGGGTACTATTATTTGCTATTTTGGGTAAGGAATTTGTAAATTACTTTAATGGTATAATGAAAATATTTAAGGATATTTAACTAAATTGGAATACTTGACAACGGTCGATAACAATTTTGTAAAGACAACAAATTTTATAAAGTAAAAAAAATCTATTTTTAATTTACTTTATATAGAATTGTATTTTGAAATAAAGATGTTATACAGAGATGTTTTTTTATCGGTATATATTAGGGGAAGCATATACTTGCAAAAAACGCCTATAAAATGTATACAAATGAAGAAAAGGCGTCTATTACAATTCCAACAGTACTAGAAGAGGATAAGACATTTTTTAATAACTCCAGAGCCTACCTCGGTTATAACGATTCTAATAATAATTAACAGGTACACATAGAGGAAATGTATACCGATAAAAAAAGCTCTCTGTATATACGAACACTTAGTATTGTTTCACTTGTCTGACTTGTATATTTCGTCAACTAGTTTTCATTTCAAGGCATTATCAAGAGTTTACTCTATTAAGCTATTAAAAAAATCGTTTTTTATGAACATCCATTTGTGATTCAGATATCCAAATTAAAGTAGCGTACAAGACTACAAAATACAATTTTTAAACAATATTAAATTCTTTACGTGCATGGAGGAAAACCTCACATTTTAATCACTCTCGTACACATTGAAGAAATATTATTTTTGAAATTTAATTTCGTTTCAAAGAACACCTCCAAATATTTTACTGTATTTAGTTTACTTAGTCACGCTATTAAGTGCATGTATAATTCATAGATGTGTTTCCTCTGTGGAAAGATATGAAATAGAATTTACTAACATTCAACAATAATAGATAATTATTAACACTGCACAAAATTCTCTTGTAATTGTTATTTAAAAATTAAACAAATATAATGCTCTAACTCTTTTCTATTATTATCTAATGTAATGTATTTTGTAAGTACTGTGGGATTTTAATTAAAGCCCATTAATTTAATTGCGTATTATTTAATGGATTACATGTGTGCAATGTTCAATTTGAAATCTGCTTGCGGCACATTTACTTTAATTAATCATCGACGAATTTACTGTGTATTTTCACACGCAAATTAAACATTCATTCACCAACATCCTAAAATCCTATTATAAACACCATTGCACCATTAACTACAGGTGAAAATACTAATCGCACATTTCATGTTCATTATGAATTACATATAGAATTATTTTTAATTTTAAATGTACATGAAAATCGTTGCCATAAAATACTAAGTATTCAAATTTTGGTAAATTAATACCGTTTCTGGAATTAAAATTGATAGATTGTGTCAATTTTAACAATTTTATGAATTTTTAAAATCAAATCCAATTGATCCTATAATTTCCTTGGCTGGCTATTATTCTACCAATACATTTAACATTAACTAATTATTAGAATCAAAAATAATAATAACAACAATAAACATTAATATATTAAATAAATTTAAATACAAAGTTAAGTTAACCATTACAAATTCATGTATAATCGTAAAAAATAACAAATATTGAAAATGTATAGTTTACGACTGGCATGGAAATGATAATATTGTGCACTCGTATGATTATGAGACTTTCCTTAAACTGATTGTATTAATGTGATCAATAAAACACGAAACGCATTTGGAATTTTCTCACATTTCACAATAATATATTAAACAATGGCGGAAAGACCTTAAAGTTAAGTTATCTTTTGTAATGTTATATATAAATAAAGATGTTAATTATTATTACACAACTTAAACCTTTCTTCTTCTCTCCCTCTTCCACCCCATCCTCATCACATTTTTTACACCTGTTGCATTCTTCTACCTTACTGTTGCCTTCCCTCCATTCCTCTCGTACCTCCTTACATTCTCCTCCTAAATGTACCCATGTATCCCTTCCATTCCTACACCGCATACACCTACCATACTCTTCTACCATTCTATTCCCTTCCGTCTATTCCTGTCGTACCTCCCTACATTCTCCTCCTAAATGTACCTATATATCCCTTCCTTCCCTACAAAGCACACACCTACCATACTCTTCTCCCCTATCCATACATTTCTTCCTATCTCCTTCGACTCAGACCTAGCCTAGCTAATACCACTTTCTGCAGTCTAGTGAGGTCGGAACCTAATAGAAGCCTTGGCCATTTCCCGTGCACTTGCCAGCTCCTATACATTAGGATTCTACCTATTATTTTCTATCCTTCCTTATCTTTCCTGCCTTTCTATTTCGCCCCATGTCTCTTTCATCCACACTGCTACAATCACACCGTTTCCCAAAGAAAGAACTAAAATCAATAGATTTTATGAATATGAACAATTTTATATATCTTTGATTGCTATAATTTCCTTAGATTACTGAAAATCAAATTCAATAAAGAATATTTTCCCTCCACTGGATATTATCATACCAATATATTTAATATTCAAATTAAAATCGATTGACTTTATAAATCATAATAATGTTATGAAGGAAGGCCGAGCAACTTAATTATTAAAAATTTGATTTAAAAAGAATTATTACCCTCCATTGCCAATAAATTTATTCAAAACATTATTTTTTATCCTTGGCATAATGTTAACATGTATAACAAGCATCGATGCAAAAAAAAACAACGCAATAACACAAAACACACACACAATATCTACGTCAAACTGAAAACACAACACATTGCATACAAAAAGAGGAAATTCAAACAAACATTAGTTATTTCAAAATAATGCGGCATGCATTAATATTATCGAATACACTAACTATGAGAAGAGCGAGATAGGGGAGGGGTGGAATACAAGTGCAAATATTTGAAATGCAATCAAACTCGATATATTTGTTTGCCTTGTGCTTTTACAACTGCAATGTTTCTCCCGTAATGCTGTTTTGATGATAGCGCACCATCATCCTGATAATGATAAATATCCGGTCCCCTCTCCGGGCGCATTGGTTTGATTATTTCTGGACATTACATACTATTGATCCGGAAGAATTTATAATTGAAATATGAAACTGTTGCTGCATGCTCCATATATACGCAAATAGGTTTTATTATGTTGCAGCGCAAAAACATATTTCGTTATATGTTACACAGTGTTATCATTCACTATAGATTATTTTTCTTTTTTGGAAGAGGGAGTTGCAATTGGGGAAGGAAATGTCATTTTTAGTAATATTTCATCACTTCAATTAAAATGTATCGAAAAGTGAAAGTATCAGATTTTGTAATGAAAGCATTGGGGCATAATTCACCATCAAATTTGATGGTGATATCGTTAAAAAAGTATAAATTTTCACTCAATTAAGTATATTTTATTATAAGTATTACTATCAAGAAAACAAATATACTCAATTTAGTAATCGATATCAAATAATTATATATAACATTCTTTCTTAACAATTATACAAGAACATAATAAAAATGAATATAGTATATTACACAAATAATAGCCAGAGCTATAGAGATGGAGTCGGAGTCGTAGATTAGTTTTTTGTTCCATTTAGATATCCAAATTGTAATCCATTATTCAATTCAACGACTCCACAACCATGGTAACAATCTTCGTTACGAACAACAGTACGCATTTCAACTTACATACGCCTTCAAAAAAATATACCATGTACATTTAAACTAATTATTAGTCGCTACAATATTTTTTTAATTAAAAAAAAAACAAATTTTAGTAAATATTTGTTGCAGGAACGTTACATTTCTGTTTTTCTACAATAAATCACATAAAACAGATATAGCTAACTATCGTTGGGTTTCCATTCAATCTGTTTTAGCTAAAGGCCTAGATTTGGGTGGTTATGTCATGGTAAAATTATTGAGCAACAGCATGGGTTCACTAAAGCTAGGTCTACTTTGACCAATTTATTATCATATTCATCATATTTATCGAATGCTCTGGAGAATGGTTTTCAAGTTGATGCTATATACACCGATTTCTCAAAGGATTAGTTCAGCACAGTGTTCTACTACACAAGTTGTGTATGATGGGTATTGATGGTAGTGTTTTGGACTGGTTTAAAAGCTACCTCAATGATAGAATCCAAAGGGTGCGCATAGGTAAATACAAATCTAATAATATCAGAGTAACTTCGGTTGTGCCGCAGGGCTCTCATTGTGGCCCATTATTGTTTTTGTTATTTATAAATGATATTGGTTCTACTATTCAAAACAGTGATTTTCTCTTGTTTGCCGACGGTATGAAGATTTTTAAACGCATAAATAAGCCTAACGATCAACGTGAATTACAAAAAGACTTGGATAGGTTATCTATGTGGTGTTCTTATAATTATCTAGATTTAAATATAAGTAAATGTTTTTATATACCATTTTATCGTAGAAATGTAGCCATGTTTGATTATAGTATTGGTGGGAATCTGTTAGTAAGATCTAACGCGATTAAAATCTTGGTGTACTTTTTGTGTCTAATCTCGACTTCACGAGGCATATATCTGCATCGTGTAATAAATGTTTCGTGATTCTGGGATTTATTAATAGATTCTCGGCTGATTTCAATATTCAAACATTAAATAAGCTGTACGTTGCTCTTGTTCGACCACACGTTAAATATTGTTTTTCTGTATGGGCGCCTTATACTGATTCGGGTAGTAAGCATATTAAAAGAGTCCAAAGCATATTTCTACGATTAGTACACTGTAGATTAGGTGGACAAAGACAACAATTTAGTCACTCTCAAGTGTCAATTCAGCTTAATCTCCAATCGTTGGCGGACAGAAGAAGGTTTCTTGATCTCTCTTTTTTACATCACGTGACTAATTAATGGCGGCGTTGATTGCGATAATTTAGTCTCAATGCTAAATTTTCATGTACCGAGAGGACTTGATTCCAGACATAAAACGTTGTTTTATTTGGTCTTCCATTCAACAAATTACGGTGCTATAAGCCCTATTAATCGTAAGATGTGTTACGCAAATATGTAATTTGATGATGTAAACTTTGTAATATTTTAGCCATCAACACATCATTTTAAACGATGTTTGAAACGTATATTTCTGTCCAAATTATCAATTAATTATTTTTTTAATCTAATGTTATAGAAAAGTCCGTTGATTGTTTCTGTCTGTAATTTTTATAAACGTGGTAATGTCTATATAACTATTATTTTTACATTAGTATTTATTAGATTTAAGCTGTAAACTTTATGTAAACATTTGTTAAAAGGTGTATACCGTAAATAAATAAATAAATATCATGAAATTTAAACAGTTCGGAAATTGGTTTCTCATGTCAGATGGTGTTTAATAAAATAACAGCCCATGCAAGAGAATATTGAAAATGTATAGTTCATGACTGGCATTGAAATGATAATATTGTGCACTTGTATGATTAGTAGACTTTCCTTGAACTGATAGATTAATATCGCCAATAAAACTGAAAAAGCAGCTTCGATTACTATGATTTATTGCGTTTATATAACTTCAAATGTCGATAAAAACAATGATTATATATTCATATTATGCTACGTGGCAGCGCCAATTTCCTAATGAAATAAAGGCGGGACATATAAACTGAAATTAAAAGGACGTTTTCCTCAACACCTCCCCTAAAAAAATTGTTAGTTTCACCAAAATCGTAGTACAAAACTTTTATTTTCCAAGATAGAAAGAAGATAAATTACGATTACTGTCGGTTACTAGATTACTATCCTTACATGGTTACGTAGACTTTCAACTCGGTCACAAGGAATTTTGTTAGTAGCGGCGAAACACAGATCCTGCTTAAGATCCTTGATCCATGACAACCAAACCATCATCCTGACGACTGATCCGGATATTCGGAAGTGCCCAGCTGCTGCCACCGTGATCTTAAAGTTGACTTGCAGCATTTAAGAACTCGTCGCTGTCCTCTTGGCTTGTGGCAGTAACCAGGCTATCATCAACGTACAAGACTACTACCAAGTTGACCCTACTCTTCTAGCGGTAGAAAAGATAGGGGTCTTAATCATTCCGTTGTTAACCAGCACGTCCTGTTCCAGGTTATTGTTTAAACCCGTATAAACTCTACCTGAGTCTACACTCAGAATGGCTGTCATTGGCATGTATATCCCATCTTCCACAACGCCATTCAAAACGCTGTCTTGATGAACTACTGCAGTTTAAGAGCCTCAACAGCACAGCGAAAACAGTATCGAAAGTTTCGTTGTAGTCCACACCCTCGTGTTGACTGTATCCTCGAACAATAAGACGAGCTTTATAGCGTCTAATTTCTCCATTGGAGTCTATCTTTATGCGATATACTCAACGGTTAGAGATGGCCTTTGATCCATTGATAGTTTCACAAGAGAACAGGTCGAATTCTTCTCCAAAGATTTCATCTCTTTCTCCATAGCAATCTTATCATTCCGCTGACGTTATCCCTTCATGGATTTATTTTGGCTTACTTACTTACCTCAGAAATCATAGTTTCGAGCAAGCGATCGGGTGGTCGGGCATTGCTTACCCCGTTCCGAAGTTGCACCCTTTATGATGATTTGCCGCCGTCTATAGACGATCATTTTCACCTGGTAGACTGAATGTTGTCCGTCAAGTCGGGAACCCTCAATTGATTTGTTGTCGATATCGGATGGAAACAATGCCTGAGTTTTCCCAGTAGTCTCATTTTTACATTTTTGCTTACAATAACCTGGTTCTATAGCTGCATCCAAATTCGGATCCGGTCGATGTCTGCCCGGTACCCGACGAATGTACCTTTCTGATCTATCGAGTCCAAATTCTTCCATTCCTGTTTCTGAACATGAACCAATCACTCGGTACCAAAGACGTGCAACTTCTCCAAGCGCCCAGTAAACCCATAAACAATTCATGAGCTGTTTTATTGTCGATGATACTGGGACCAATTCGATTTAGTACAAATACAGCAATATTGACCGCCTCAGTCCAGAGTAACTTTAGTACAGTCGTTTTACTCCGGAGTGTAAGGATTCGTGATGACTAGTCTGGTGCAGTTCGAACTCAGCAGTTTCTTCACTATGGCGTTGTCTGCGCCTCACAGCTTTTCAATCCCCTGGAATGGCAAAAATGCTGCGTACAAACAAAGCTGAGTTTTATAAGCTCTTTTCGTGTTCAAGAACCACGCTCTGCTACCATATTAATGAGGTCATTAAATCACGAAACACAGCTTCGATTAATATGATTTATTGCAATTATGTAACTTGTCAAACGAAAACAAAGATTATAAAGAGAGCTTTTTTATCAGTAAAAATTTCCATATGATAAATTTTGTACATCGTGGTTAATATGTGACCAATATCTAAGGAGAGGCAAGGAAGAAGGTTAGTATCATATATTAATTAATAAATTAGAAAATAACCTGACTTTTTGGGAATTAACTTCACCACTTGAAGTGAAAGTCGATTCATCCGTAAATTATATTTTTTTTTGTAAAATTGATTCTTGATTATTGATGAGATTAAATGTTTCACACATCTCTTCAAATAATTGTTGATGGTTTTCAAATTTATAAGATTTGTATTTAAACTTTTTAAAAGTTTTCAGTACTGAATTTTTTGATATTTTTAAAAAAGATAGCAAGTGATTGTGTGGAGATTGTCTGAAGGAATCGGTCGTTCGGGATTCTTTGTTGAAAATAGGTATCCTACTCTTCTTATATTATTGAAATTGTAATACATTGTTACAAATTCTACTTTTTCTTCATTTCTATACAGTTTCGATCAAATCACAATTTGAAGTTTAGTACGCTTTGGATTATGTGTGTTTAGTTGCCTGTAGTACAATATAAAATAATCTATCTATGATGGGTTCAATGCTTTTGACATGCTTTTTTATCGGAAATCATAGGGAAATGTTTACTAATAAAAAAAGCTCTCTGTATATACACAGCATGCTATGGTGCTGCAGCCATTTCCGAGTTAGATAAAGGCAAGATATAGGAACTGAAATAAAATGAACGTTTTCCTCAACACAATATACAATTAAATAAAAAAAAAATGAAAATAATTAATTAATTGTTCCCTCTTTAGCTACTGCGACCTTAAGACAAAAATCCATTAAATAACTACTTTTCGGACTCTACCTCCAGAATTACATAATGGACACTTGATATTGCATAGCAATAACATATTGTATAATGTAACAATTTTTGATTCAATAATATGTAATGCAAATAATCTAAAACAAAAAACATTACGTAATATAAGGCCATTTATAGACACGTATTTCGGGATCTATCCCTCGTCAGTACAGCTCTGCTGCTCAACTCGTTCATGTACACCTGAGATCACAGACGGGACAGGACGCTTTATTATGTTAATGTAATTAATTTAACTTAACTTCTTTAAAATTATATAATAATATATTAATTGAAATAAATATGAATAAATTATTAAAAATCAACCAATAAAACACAGATTACATTGCATAACGTTAAATTTAAAGTTATTTAATTTATTTAAATAAAAACTTTAAATTTAAACTTTAAATTAAAAGTTATTCAATCTAATCTGTGTTTTATTGGTTGATTTTTAATAATTTATTCATATTTATCTCATACAATATGAACTACCAATGTCTAAATATTAAAATCGTTAAATATTTTAATTATTTTCAAATTCTTTTCATTTAATGTATATAAATAACTGTGACCAAGTGAAAAAATATTGAATAAATATTGTTAACAATATACAATTATCAAAATTTATTTTTCACTCCTCAAATAAGTCCGCAATGAGTTCATTGTATTATTAATAGACTTGAACTAATATAAAATGTAGAGTTATAAGTAAGTTAAATTGAACTTTAGAAAACATACAGTTTACAATTGTCATTCAAGCATCATTAACCAATCATTGTAAGACCCACCTTGAAATAAGACAAATTAGAGTTTACAATTAACATTTACTAATTATTGCCCTAGAAGCATTCATTTTGTGTAGCATAAAACTTGAAATTATTATTATTTAGAAATTATTTGCAATTCAATATACAATTATCAATTCTTTTTATCTATATAACATTCACTTCCCAAATAAGTCCATAATGAGTCCATTATATGATTAGTAGACTTCCCTTGAACTAATTGAAAAAGTAAGTAGCATGAAATTAGAAAACATACAGTTTGCAACTTGCATGTAATAATCATTGTCCACTCATGTGTTTATTAAACACACTTGAATTCGTAGAAAAGATAGAGTTTACAACTAGCATATAATGCTCATTATCTATTTGCATTCTTATTTTTCTCACCTTCACCTTGTGTAGTAAGTTTCACACCCGTGGAAAATTTATTTAATTACATTACACAATTAACAAAACCTAATTATTTCATGAATACAACTTTCACTCCCGAAAATAAGTCCACAATGAATTCATCCAAACGTAAACACAAGAGAGGGAGAATCAAATGAGTTCAATCAATACGCATTTACTGAAAAGGCAACTGAGAGTTGATTTCAGTTTATAGTGGAAATTGTTGCAAAGTAGTTTAAACAGCAAGGGAGTGAGTAGAGTAGTGAAGTGGAATTAGTTTCTGGAAGAGTGAAGCGGGCGAACTCCGAGAGTTACAATTGGCGCGACATTCTTTTTTATCGCCTGTTTATTGGCGTGATTCTCGGTGGATGTTGAGCGCATATCGACGATTTCGGGTAAATTGGAATTGAAATTCTTCGCTAATCTCGGATAGTGACGAGAAGACGTGATGGCGGTGGATATTTTTGCTGTGAATTTACTCAAAGTGTTAATGCACACAAAAGACGTGTTTTTTAAATACGTTTAATGATTTGCTTTAAAAATTAATATATTTATAATAAATTAATAAATATTTTCAATGTTCTCACTCTTTACACTATATTTATCACAAAAGCAACAATTGCTACTATTGAATAGTTTTAAGTTTTTTACATTTTAAAGGCACAAAGTTATGCGGACTTGAGAAATTAGATTTTGTTCACGTATTACACTTATTTTATTTGGTAATGAATAAAAATATTTACAAAAATGTAGACGATAAAAATAATTTCTTCTTTGGAGTAGCGTAGTTGGTCACTTCCATATCTCTGTTCCAGTGAATCCTTTTTCCTTCTATTCTGCAGAAAATTTGAACTCCAGACGCTGGCGAGTTGATATTCCTTCCTGAAAAGAAAATAGATCTCCGCGACCAGATACTGGCGCTGGCGTGGACTAAATGTGAGAAAAACTGGTATTTATTACAATGAAATTAAACAAGGAAAATTTCTGGCAATGATCAATAAAATTCGATCAATCCCTTTTTCCAACTGCAAAAAAATATTTACACTGTAAGTTTTACAAACATCTATTGAAACAACTACTTCCCGAGCATTTACCCCGCCGGACATTGAATTACACAATACATATTTGTTGTTGCATAGCAGCACTACTGCGAATTGCAACGGTTTTGTTTCATGGTATTTATTAGTGGAAAGCACTCAAATTTTCATAAATTTGGAAATTTGGTATATTTTGAGGTCATTATTAAATTCCAGAGGTTATGGGTTGAAAAAACTTCAAAAATTCAAAATTATTCAAAATTTTATTATTATTTACAATACATATACGTAATGATATTTCGAAGTGGCTATTAACAGGGTCTTTCAGCCTCATTACAACATATTTAGTAGCAAATTCATAATGCATTTACAACTAAAATATTACATAATAATAATTAATTTGCCAAATTGCTACATACCAGAGGTTTATGTACTGTAACTTTTGTTATAAGTAGGATTTACAAATATTAAAGAAATACAGTGAGGATTATATTTTATTAAACGAAAAATCTCTAGAACTAGACATTTAGTTTAACCATTTTGGCACCTGCGCTGTGCTCGGCATTCGTCATCGCGGTGACTTCATGTCATTTTATGTTTATATATGTTTTTGTGTTTATATATATATACATATATCTATCAGAAAAGTCTGCTGCGCGACAAGCCATTCCATCCGCTTTATACTTTTGTTTTCGGCGCATAATAAAATTTTCTCAAAACAAACTGACTTATTCATTCACCTGCATCGCTTGAATTTCTACAAAATATAGAGTTGTTGTTTTATTAGTATTCGAATTTAATTCAAAGCAGTAATGTATGCAGCTAGTTTTTCTATAGGGAACTCTGAAACTTTGAAAGTAACAAAAAAAAATACAAAGATCAGCTACAACGATTATTGTATATAAATCAGGTAATTTCCCCTTAGTAAGTGGGAAATGATTAATGTTAAAATTTTGTCAATTAACAATAAAAAATAAGTGGTTTATTTATAAACAACGAAAACGCTGATTTTACTTCAAATATATCGAATAAATCTTTTGTTTTTAACTAGCAAGTAAAATTTGGCAATTTTGCCAATGATAATGATTTACAGATAGTCCTATTTGGGTGAGGATCTGCTGTGGCGTTCCATATTCCGTAATTCATCGATGTGCCGCTGAAAATTGATTAAAGGCAATGCAGCCACCGTGCGGAGTCGGCAGACGTTTCTGTTCTGTTCATCGCACCATTTCGACGTTTCTAATTTCATTTTGAACACCGCCAGCCTCGCCTGTCTCCGCGTGAAGTTAATTAGGAATTTCGGATTACCGATTCCGGAGAATTTACCCCCGCACCAGCCATCTCCGAAATGTTCCAGATTAATTGGAATTACGCGTGACGGAATTGAATTCGAATATTCACAATAAATGCATTTCTGTTATTAATATCTAAAGTTTCGAATAAATTGGAAGTAAAAAAAATATTATAAATATGACTGTTTTGTTTATATTTATTTATTTAACTAACGAGATCAATTACAGGATTTTAATAAAATACCAGAAATAATTAAAAGTCAGAGAGAATCCAGCTGCGAAAATACTATAATTTTCTTGAATCTGGAATCTGCAAAAGGGTTAATCTAACAAGACAGTGATATAAAATTTCTAGTCTGGGCTTGCATTTAATAATAAATTAAAAACGTATTTTGCTTTACAGTAAATCGATTAATTTGTTTAAATGAGCGTTAGTTAAGATAAAAACAGGAAAACGATCAGAACAATAGTAGGTCTGCTGACTGGACACTGTAGGCTAAACAAGCATATGTGCAAATTAGGCTTATCAGAAAATACGATCTGCAAATTCTATGAAGAGAAGGAGGAAACCCCTTTCACATACTGTGCCGGCGTGAGGATGATATGTCCTCACGGATTATATACCTACAGATAGGAGACACAAAAACCTAGCCCAGAAAGATACACCCAAGGCTCACTGTCAGGGTTAGTATGGCTAATCAAGTAGACGAAACTAGAGCTAGTCATCTGAGATATATGGGATTCACGATAGATCTGAAAAGGTCGCAGTGGTACAGGCCAAGAGGCCACCCAATCAATATCAATCTATCTAGTTAAAATACAAAACATCTGTTTTGTTTTATTTGGGTTTATTTTGTCCTTTGTTTCGTCTAACGCAAACTTGTCAACATTCCGGCCGATATATGTAGATCAAAGCTGGAAAATTGACTCTCATTAACCAAACGTTCTCAATCGGATTTACATCTTGCGATTGTGATCGCCACTGCAAGATGATGATCCCACTTTTTTTCTATTTTATACTGTCTGTAAAGACGGCTGCTAACTTTCAGGGTATAATCCTCCTGAAGTTTTCAATAGTCATGTTCCTCTCCAAACTACTTCTTGGTAGGCTTTAAAAATGCTGATAAACGGTGATTGAAATGGTTGTCCTCTTGACGCGTCCAGTTACCATGTTTCTCTCCAAACTTTGTATGCGATGTTTCAGATAGTTCTCTTGAGGTGTTAAGTCGTATGGGTTTTTCCCCTGACCAATTCTTAGCAAGCTTTATCAATGCTTTCTGGTATGCGATGTTTCAAATTTTTATCTTTCCGAAGTATTCAGTTGTCATGTTTTTTCTCCGAATCACCTCTTGGTGTTTTTTTTTTTTTTGCGGTTATCCTTCTGAAGAATTCAGTTATCATGTTTCTTTCCAAAGCAGTTCTTTAAACAATGCTTTCTTGTATGCGATGTGCAGACTCAGGGCATACCTCCATAAATTGAGGATTGCAGAATCACTATAAAATAAATATAGAGAAAATAAATATAGAAATATAGAGGGTGGTGCTTGGGGGACGCAACCGCGGTCAGACCTTCTTGATCTAACAGTACACTGCAGACCCAAAGCATACCTCCAGAATCACTAGATTATAGACGGTGCTGCTTGGATATTACCCAGCTTTCAAGTACAGCAGAAGATCCATACTGGGTGGAGAATTACAAGAAATTGCAACAATTAGGGATCTTCCAACCTCGACACTACTAGTCTACCTCGATAAGGTGGGCTGGTTATGCTGTGGACTGATTTTTAGTTATCCCAAAACGAGGGAGCATTAGAGGCTTAACGCATGTGCGTTTGTGTACACCTTCCACAAAACCGTAACCTTAACCACTTTATTCAACAATACTTTCTGGTACATTTTAATCATCTTCCAGTTTAAAATTACCAGAAAACACCTCTAAGATGCTGAAATGCTGTGTGTACAAGCAACCCTATATATGCACCATAATTGATTACAGTGGTAAGAACGGCAAATCGTGTAAACTTCAATGTTAAGTCGTTATTTTTGAAATTAGTTGCACCGACAACCTTTAAATCTTCATGGTGTTGCTGAATTAAAGTTTATCAACTCAACTCATTCCCAAAATTACAACTCATCGGTTAACTTGTTGACGTTTTCAATCTCATTTAATGAAATATCCGCCTACCTTGATGAAGTGGGTTGGCTATGCTGAAGACTGATTTTTGGTTATCCCAAAGAGAGGAAGCATTAGAAGCCTAACGTGGCCTAAGCATGCTTGTGCGTTTGTACACATCTCCCACAAAACCATAACCATGCACTCTCAACCGAGAGACCGATTGGTACCAGTAACTTTTTTGTATATAACGTGTAAATAAATGTGATTTTGTTAAGCATCGTTGAATTTTCTTAGACCCGACGCTGAGTTATTGTTATTAAACTCAATATCAACACGATATCCCGTACTTCCTCTATTCCATCTAATATAATTTCAAAAATGGTTTCAGCTTCGTGCACCCCCATCCATTGCAAATCACAAACGTTTAATTATCAGCGGGTTTGCACCCAACCATTTTCTGGTCAACTTTTTTCTGACTCCTCGTGAAGTATAAGAAAGATTTAGGGTTCTTGTTAAAAAGTTTGATGATAATTTTATGCCACTTTTTGTGTTTCCTCCGTACTTAGTAGATCATCGACTATTTTACTTCTTTTTACCGGCCCACTCAAATTATAACAAAGTTCTTTGGCGTATTTGTGTAACGTGAAGCCACAAACAAACTATTTTTTAGCTCTTTTTGATGCGTGCACAAAAACACGGTTTTGCTAATGTTCTCGCGATGGTCCAATGAACAAACTGAATTTCATACATAAAAGTAATATCACCATTATACCTGAAATATTTTTTTAATTTTCGGTAAAAACATAAAAATTTTGTATTTAAATTAAATACAGAATAGTTAGACTAATATTTATATTAGGTGTGTAATGGTCATATTACATTTATGTATGAAATTCGGTCTTGTTCATGTGATTATAGCGAGCACATTTGCAACGATTGATTGTTTGGAGCTAATTTTCCAGCACTCGTCCACACATATCTACCGGAACGTTGACAATATCGTATTCGATGTTATACCCGAGCTCCTCTATGACTGTTGGCTTGTTGGTATAAACCAATAACATCAGAAACCCATAAAAATATATATTATAAATCATCTGATTTTTATCTTAACTATTGCATACTAAAATTATAAATATATTATTCAGCAAAATGGAGTTTTAATTCATTTAATGCAAGCGGAGACTTATACTGTGTGGTGATATAATAGTAAATAATGAACCGAAGTTGTTACTGCTGTTGGTTAGCTGATACAGTGGTATCGCGCCACACTCCGAATTTGCCCGACTGTTTCTTCTTTGATTACCAGATCCCTTTCCTTACTTAATGTAGTTACTTGAGTTACGTTAAGGTTTATGTCACTAATTTAAAACACAGTCATATTCCTTTCTTCACTTTTTATTTTTTCTTGCTATATGTACATTTCCAATATTATGTACCCATTATCAATAGTTAGCTTTCCTTACTATTGACACACAATGTTTTATCTCTATCTGATTGATATGAGGCTACAAGCAGCACATTCATGCACGAAATTTTTTGTAATTAAATATCTGATGTTTATTTTTTATTTTTTTCAATTTGTATTATCAATTTATCCTATGTTTGGATAATATGGTTATATATACATAATCTTTATTGACAAACGTAATACAATTACATATAACTTAAAATATTACAATACATGCTGTAAGAGTTTGCCAATTGGCTATCGACCAGTGGTCTTTCCGCCTAATACGGTTATTATTACTATTGTATGTATGGATGTTGCAGTTCTAGAATATTTATCAATATTCTTTATTTTCGCGAAACCTATTCAAAATTATATCATAGTAGGTGTGATATAAAAAACACAAAGTTAATAACATTTATTATTATTAATTATTAATATAGAAAACATACATCTCTAATACTCTAATAATAAAATGGGTTCATAAAGGAAAGCAAATTTACAAACAACACTTCCTGCTATCGTGATGCATAAGAAGTACACAAGTGCAAGTAAAATTGCTAAGAAAAAAAGGAAGACATCTTCTTTTCAGTAACTTTGGTACAGACAGAGACTACGCCACCGCCGTTATCGCCCTTAGCGCTCTCTGAAAGACACTGCTCATTAATCTTGCTAAACCATGCAAAACTTGTCGAGTAACTGAGGGGGGTGGGTGGAAGGGGGGCTCTTAGAATACACTACGTCGGCTACATGATATATCGGTATTGAAACTTATAATAGGCCTTGGGGAATATATCCACCAACGCCAACTTTCCTACTTATTCTTCTCACCTATTCTCTACCTCAACTATTAGTTTACAAAGTAAGAAAAAAGTAATTGTGCACTTAAAAGTTAAAATTAATAATACGAAAATAATAAATTCAACTGTTAAATAAACATTTCAATTATAATTGAAATGTTTAAGTTTAAATTTAAAAAATAATCATGCATTAAAAACTTAAAAAAATAATAAAATAATCAATTTATGGACAGAAAAACCTGTTATCGATAGTCCACAACAGACTAATATACAATTGTAATAATAAATGAAAGACGACGCAGGCACACTAGTCGGATGAGGTTCCAAAAACCGAAATGGCCATCACTAGCAATCCATGCTGAACATTTTATTAAACACAATTGTAAATTGTAATTATGCATATTATTATATGTAAAATAATTGCTTGTTAATAAAGATTTCTGTATATAATCAATTTATAATTGTAATGCTTTTTAATGTATTACCCTGTGTTAAAATTTATTATTGAATTAAGTAAATAATTTTTAAATCATTGTACAAAAAATTGAAAAATTGTTTATTAAATTAATTTTAAACAATGTTTAACGAAGTGGATGCCACAACCATTAAATATTTAAATAATTTTTTATTTGATTTAATTTAAATAACTGCGACCAAGTGAATACATACTCTTTTTTATTACAATTAGTTTTGTTATTATATATCGAAATTAAACGATTAACTTTTCTTTGCATATTTATTTCGGCATCTTATTATTCACAACGAATGTGCAGCATTTAGTATCGATATAAACATTTTAAATATCAAAATAAAAAGATATTCTTAATTACTCAGTTTAGTTGGTAAATGTAAATTGTACAAATAATTTTGTTTTCCTTTTCATTCTTTTCATAAATTAGATTGAATTCGATTTGTTACTTATGCGGCTAAGTAACGTATATTTAAGGATATTTCTTTTGTGTTTTTAAAAAAGACTTAAATTAACTATTATGTTTTTAAATAAAAAATGATTTGAAAATAATTAATAAATTATTTCCATATTTAGCTCTGTGACTTTTGACTTACGTTATGTAAGTATGTTAAACAGATGCACATTAAAACAACTACTTCCCGGCAAATACCTCGCCGGACATTGTGTCACAGATCTGCCTGGAAAGTAGTTATTTTAATGTGCATTTGTTTAACGTACTTACGTAACGTAAGTCAAAAGTCACAAAGATGAATGTGGAAATAATTTATTAATTATTTTCAAATCATCTTTATTCAATTTATTTAAATAACTGACCAAATAAGTAAATACTCTTTTCTATTTGTTGTGTTTTTGTTAAAACTGGTGAGATCATTCCAAGTAGGGGAAAGTGGTCACCCTTCGTACATGGGGCACATCCGTACAGTAAATATAACAGAAAAATTAAAGGCACACGTGTTTGCTTATGTGGGTGGAAATACCGGCCGCCATGTTGCTTGACTAATATCGCGCTAATTGAGCCACGCTGTGAGAGCTGACAAGACGTAATGTTTTTTGCGCGTTAATTAGTTACTATTTTTTTTTACTAAAATTTACGATTGCAAAGTAAGTACAATTTTTATGTTTGTGAGAAAATAGTGATGATGAATTCATGTTAACATTGCATATTTTTGTTTTTAATAACTAATATTTCTCATACTAAATACGAATTTATATAAAGTTGTAATTTAGTTGTGCGTGGTCTGGGGACCATTCGGACAATAGTACGGGGGACATTCGTACGCGTACGAATGCTCTCCCCTTTAGATCTTATTTATGCAAATTACCCCGAAAAATATTTTATTTTTATATGATAATCGTGAAAGTATGCCCCAGAAAATGGAACAACTTTAGTATCTTTCCCCCACGCACAAGCCATCGTTTACAACCGTTAGATGTAGGAGTGTTTGGGCCATTTAAGTCAAAGTTGAAAATAGCTTTCAATAATTGGCATATAATGAATCCAGCAAAAACAATCAGCATCTACAATATTCCCAAACTGGTAAGCCTTTCCATATTTGGAGTCTTTTACAGCGTAAAATATTACAAGTGTATTTGCTAAGTCAGTTCAATAAAATGGCCTTTAGTGAGATTTTGCACCCATTGACATATATACTTAAATAATTCTAAAATATTCCACCTCACCCGGAAATAAGTTCAGTCGCTCTAGAACTACAACCTCCTTTTTGTGTGCCAGCGAGTGATATGAATGAGGAGAATCTGCTACTGTCTTCTATTAATATTCGTGAGCTGGGACCTGTTTCCTTGCTTTAATTATGACCGAGACTTGCAAATCTTCCACTTCTACAAACGAGACTCAATTTGAACTGACGATTAATATTCCCATAATACCAGAAATACCCATAAAGGAAGAAAATTTCGTAAATGTATGTCAACTGGTGATGCTGTGCTTGCTCTCAGTAATAGAATTCTTGAAACATTTGAAAGAAAGAATTCATCAATTATCTCTTTCTTAGATCTAAGTAAAGCTTCTGACTGTGTGTCTCATGACTTACTGATAACAAAACTAAGACTTTACAAGTTCGATGAAAATAGCCTACAATTATTGAAATCATACCTGTCAGAGATATGCCAGTCAGTACATTTACATGGACATAAATCTACACATAGACGTGTTAAGCGAGGTGTCCCACAAGGGCCACTATTATTTATCATTTTTAATAATTGATCTACCCTCTCATATAGGGGACTCGGATACATTTCTATTTGCGGATGACAGTACCACTCTCGATGAGGATAGTACCGCTGTAGAAGCCCAAGCCAAAAACTGTATCACAAATAATTTAGTGAGTAATTGGTGCGAGCAAAACGAACTTATTTTAATTGAATCCTAATGGTATTTTCTTTTCACAAAGAGAACTCAGTTACTGAGAGCACATGTTTTCTGGGTTTACACATAGACACAGCTCTGCGGTGGGATCAGCACTACAATCACCTAGCTAACATATTATCCAAAAACATGTTTTGTCTCAGAAACTTATCTAGAAACGTCTCGAGCAAAATTCTTAAAACTGCATACTATGACACAATTGAATCATATATTAGATATGGTATTCTAGCATGGGGTCATTCTGCCTCCAGGCATAGAATTTTTAGACAACAACGAAAAGCAATCAGAATTATAAATGGGGTAGGCTTTAGATCAGATTGCAGGCCAAGTTTCAAAGCCCTTGAGATTTTGACACTGCCATCTATATATATTTTAGAATCGCTATTGTATATAAGAAAGCACCCTAGCAAATATATTACCTCAACGCACCACCATCATAAAACTAGATATAAGACGAATATATATCAGAAAAAAATGATACTAAGCAAGTCATATACTAGCACAAACTACTTTGCAATAAAATTCTTTAATAAATTACCTACAAATGTAAGACAATTGCCTCTTAGGGAATTCAAGCGAGAGTTAAAAAGCTTTCTGATTAAATCTGCCTTCTAATCCTACGCGAATTTCTGACCTGTGATCTTAGTTTCTAATCATTTAATTATTTGCTTACATTGTTTTATTAACTTTATTGTCATTATAATTTATATAAAATTTTAACATGTTTGTACTTGTCCTGATCTATGGTATCAACAGTTTTATATACTCAAATTTAGATTAAATTTTAACTTGTTTTGTAATTGTACCCTTATCTTATTTTTTACAATATTACCTTATATTTTAACGTGTTTGTAACTGTATTTTTATCATTTTACAAAAATCATTCTTATCTTAAATCTAGTTTTATTTATTTGTAAAACTGCAATGTGTTGAAATGCCCAGTATGGCATTACAATGGAAATTAAGATATGTGAACCAATTTATATTTTAATTTATATTTTAACTTGTTTTGTGTAGTTTTTATTTTATATTGTGATGCCTGTATAATTTTATCTCAATCTCTTTTATCTATCTACTATTCTTGTATGACTTATGTAAGACTTGTCCGAAACATCAATAAATAAATTTTAAAAAATAAATATAAAAACCTGGTAAATCCTCTATATACACAGATACACCTGGAAAAAATAACTAGAGGAAAAAAATAGAACAGGAAAGAAAAGCCAGAGCTAAACAAATAAAACGTTTGCTGGATCTTAATTGAAGACAAAAGAAAAAAAAGTCAAGAAAATCGAAAGTGATGAAGATTCAGAAGAATCTGAAGGATCACAAATAAACTTGAGAGAAAGTTTTACATTTTCGGTTGATTTAGAAGAAGTTTAATAGACGTTTCAAGTACCCTTTATGAATCTACCACAAGATGTACGAAGGTGCCCCGCCTGCTGTACGAATTTACCACATTCATAGGATATTATCTTATCCCAGAAAAATCGCTATAACTATTTAACCTTTTAAAATAATAGTTTCAGACTTTTTTGTAACTAACTATGATATATTTACTAAACCAAACAATTTAATCAGTAAATCATAAACTGAATAACAAAAATGCAAAAAGTATACGAAGGGTATCCACTTTCCCCTAATAATCATATATATCAAGAGTAGCAATTATACTTGTATTTTATAATGAATGAAAACACTGTTTTCAACTTTATTTTTATAACTGAAATTCATTTGGTGACTATAGTTTTGACGTCATTCAGTTATACATAACAAAGTTTTTAAAAAAAGTGTTTTCATTGAATAAACAACGATGTATAAAAAAAGTAGAATCTTTAACAATTAATAAATATTATTTTGTATTAAATCAAACCGTTAAACAAAAATTACTTCCTCGTTAAATAAAAGTATTTAAAAAAATCTGCGACATTTCAGGAGTACCTTATAAACCCCGTAATATTTTTGTATTACGACTTTCATTTTATCTTAGCTATAATGCAATATTTTTTTAAATCTTCTTTACAGAGATCTGCATTAATCTCTGTAAAAGAGGATTTGAAAAATATTGTATTATGAGTGTGCTAAAATTAAAGTCAGCACACAAATTTTACATAGTTAAACCGACCCTTCTTGTCAGTTCCTTTTGTATTACTCTTAACAATGCTGTGAAAACAAGTTAATCAAATGTAATTTGTGTAACAACTAATATTAAATGAAATAAAGAAAAATGAAAATAATTAATTTATTCAATTGAATAATTATTTTCTATAATTTTATTCATGTTTTTTGTTTTTTTTCACTTTTTCTTTAGTATTATTTTTATGACACGTAAAAAATGAGTACATTTTCCCTCTTTACTGCAATACATCTTGTATATTAATTACACTATTATTCCACATTAAGCACAACATTGTTAATTAAACATCAACACGTATTAAAAATAAATTTAATTAAAACCTCCCTCTTTGCCCGTTCTAAGACACAAAAAATACCCTCCCGTCGCCCATATCGCAGTCCTTTCAGAGCCAATGAGAACAAAACATCCACCGCCGAGTTTTAATTAGCAAAACTTCACCCGAAAATAAAATAAAAAGACGAAAGAGGAGAGCTTTGCAAAAAACGAACGCATCCGTCGTAAAGGTTTTGCCGCGGAAATAAAGAGACAACTGAACTCACGGTTCATTTTAATTAATTATAACCCCTCTCTGAGGAAGTGAAAGAAAACAAGCGTCCGTTTCTGCTGGAAAACAAGATCTTTCTTGAGCGGTTAAGTAGCATGAAAGAGTTTTAGATTGAATAAAGATAAATGGATATAGCACTAAGGTGGAAGTAAAAATCAAAAGGAAGATCAAAAGTATGTCCTACTGAAAGTTTAAATAAATACTAACTCGCATTATTAATACTCTTGAATATAACCTTTTCCCTAAATGGATCTTCATTATTCGATGAAATAATGAGGTTTTTCGTGAATGCTGGCAGTTATTTTCCATTTTGAAAATTTCTGGATATAGGATTAAATTTCCGTAATACCAATATTTCTTCCTAATTGCGTCGTTTCCAAAAATTATTCTATTTAAATTAAATTGGACAGATAGACCTCTGGTCGATAACCCAGGACAGACAAACACTTTCATTATACTATATATCGAGCATATAACAAAAATCGACGACGAAGTTAGCGTTGGAAGCCTCGAGTCATGTCTGTACTAAGATCACACCCGTGAAATGCTGTTTGCGGTCAACATGACAACCAGTACATTACCGTGCGCGTGTGATTTTAGTTCAAACATTACTTTAGATTTCCAATGCCAACTTGTCGTCGATTTTTGTTATACGCTCGATATAATTAATGTTTGTAAAAATGCTTGTAATTGTCTTAACAAAGCCATATATTAAATTAAGTCTTCAAAGGTCACTACTACTAATCTTCTATAAATTCTGGCTTTTTTAAATTGAAATCTTGAAACTCTTACTTTAATTAGAATTTAATATATTAAACATCTTTAATACTAATAGGAAAAGGACTTATTCATATGACCACAGTTATTTAAAATAAACTTAATAAAAATAATTAATATCATATTTATCTCATAGACATAAGTAGATAATAATTTTTTAATTATTTTCAAATTATTTATACTTAATTTTATTTATACAGTTTAGAATATTTTTACGATAATACATAACATTTCAGGTTATTGGATTTTAAAATCAAATAAAATAGGAATTGTCTAACTGCCACAAGCCTTTCTGCCTTATTATTTAATTTATTAGAGATATTACTTTATTTTGTACTAAATGTTATCGTTTTTATTATGTTGACTTAAGTATTTATGTTTTTTTTTTTAGATTAGTTTCCTTGTTTCTGTAATTATTTCTTTATTTTTGTTCTACAACCCGCTATACATAATTTTTATAGTGGAAAGTTTAATAGGTAAATCAGTTAAATAAATTAATTAATTAAATTATTCGAATCGATGGCTCGATAGCCCAGACAAAAGTATCATCTACATGTATTGTAAACATTCATATTATTTCGTGTTATATTATCTGTATAGTTTGAATAAAAATGCGTATATATATATAAATTATTGAAAAAATATTAAGAACTGAAATTCGTTTCTATTTCAACATGTATAATTCAATTAAATTTATGAATATTTCGTGTTGTAATCTCATTTTTAATAACTGTATGATTATCATTAAGGCGATAAAGTGGAAATTATGTAAATATGGATTGAATAAAACGGTTTGAATGAATTACCGAAACGCAACCATTGAGTGGAATAAATGTAAACATTTCTCACTACCCTCCCCTTCTTCGATCCAGCGAGGACTATATAGTTAGCATAATCTCAATAAGGATTAGGCGTGTGCCCACAACATGAGTACTGAACACGATAGGCCTTTCTCCCCTTTCACCCTCGTGCTTGGAAATAATCTATGCTTACAAGCTTTGGAAGGGACGAATCTCGATTGTCGAACATCTATATTCATTAAGTTCTGCAAGAGTGTGTATAAATTCTAAAGTGATGAGATTAATATTTGGATTGTATTGCATTAAAAAAATTACATAAAAATTATTTAAGTAGCATATTATTAAATAAATAAGTCACATTTGTTCACAATATTCATTCTAATCGTAAATGTACAATTCAATTAAGGGTAATACCGTTACAAAAAAATATATCTTTAATTAATTTCCCAATTAACACATAACGAAACATTTTGTACTATTGATTTAAAAAACATATGGTATTGACACTGAATCAGTGTCAATAGCTGTTAATAGACAAAAAATATATTTATGAATCTTTAGGGTCAATCCATATCTAGTGGTCCAAAGGTGATTGCTTAACCATCTTAGAAAAAAAATATATATTTTTACAATCAATTACATATAAAATCAGTAGTTCAAAATAATGTTAAAATTGTTTTAACAAGCAAAAATTATATTTAAGAATCTTTAGAGTCAATCCATATCAAGTGGTCCAAAGGTGGTTGCTTGACCATTTTAGAAAAAAAAAATATATATATATTTACAATCAATTACATATAGAATCAGTAGTTCAAAACAATATTAAAATTGTTTTTAGAGTCAACCGTTTGAAAATGGCGGCCATATTTGTTTCACGGCGCATACCAATTTTTGAATTTGTAAACTTAACTTATTTTCTCATGACTGGTAAGTCATAGACTAATAATTAAAACAGCATTGTTTCCTTACAGTCTGTTCTATCTTTTATATTCTCTTCACTATTTGAATATTTTGAAGTTCTATATTTTAAAACTGCTATTGAAAACAAATGTTTTCATGTCTCAAGAGGCTACTTTTGAGGGTAATTTTTGAGTATAAGGGGATTCATATCAAAGTTGATTTTTGGCATGATAATGAACCTAGCTAAGTAGCTTGTATTAATAGCACTCCTAACCCTGATATTTCTTACCTTACTTTTTATATATTTTCAATCTTCAAATTTTTGTTAACTTTAAGCTTTAATATCTCTGACGGGGGACTTGAAAAAAAATATGTTTTTTTTTTATATGTTATGCTTAGATGCAACATAAAACTACTGTAAAATTTACAACCTGTATATTTGAGTACTTTATTAGCTACGGATTTTTGAAAATGGACCTTTCGCGCCTATTTTACAATGCGTAAACTTGAATAATTCATTAAAATTTTATTATTTGTGAACTTTTTACTTTTAATAACCCTTTTTTAAGTTTTTTTAAACATTTTATATAAAATCAAATTATAAATTGAACTAAAATATTCTATGTTGTACTGGACAACATAAAATATTTTAGTTCAATATAAAATTAGAATTTATTCTATTAAATTTTTATTTATTCTTTTATTAAAAATTACTTATAAGTTTAAAGACAAACAAGAATGCATAATATGATAGTTTAATTAAATTAATTCATTGAATTTCCGATATTGATAATTATTTTTTATCTTACACATACTGAATGTGTGATACTAGCAGATTTCTCCGAAAACTTCATTCACATTTATGATTCAGGATGAAATTCAAGGATACCATTGGGTAAATGACCAAGCCACAGTACACCCTTGTGTTGTGTATTTGAAAGATGGTAATGCTATTAAAAGCCACAGCAAGTGCGTTTTGAGCGACTGCAGAGTACACAGTACAAGAACTTTTCATGCTTTTCAATCCAAAGTCATTGAAAAGATCAAACAACTCAAACCTGAAGTAAAAAAGTGCATTTATTTTTCTGATGGAAGTGGAAGTCAATACAAAAATAAAAAGAACTTTGCCAATATCTGTTACCACGAAAGAGACTTTGCCCTAGAAGGAGAATGGCATTTTTTGCCTCATGCCACGGGAAAAATGCGTGTGATGGTGTTGGTGGAACCACAAAACGGGAAGTAACACGTGCTAGTTTACAGAGAACAATAAAAAAACAAATTTTTGATATTGATCAGATGTTCAACTTCTGCCAAAATCACATAAAAAATATTTCTTATTTTCTCATCAAACAAAAAGATATCCATCTAAATTGCTTCATTTAGACGGATATCTTTTTTTGTTTGTTGTTTAAGAGACAGGTTCGACCAGTGCAGACGAATAGTTAGCACAAGACAGTTTCACAAATTTCAAGCTATATCTGAAACTCACTTGTGATGTTACCTCACAACGTAATCCGTCAAATTTGAAGATCATGTAACAACATCTATTGTTACACATAATTATTAATGAAATTGCCAATACTTCGTTGCAGAAAACATCAAAAGTGCGACTTTTTACGCAATCTACAACTAACGTGTATGCCAGTCTAAGGTGTCAAATTGTTTGGAGTTAACGGCAAAGCTATACTGATGAGCGATACATCGGAACGCGTCTATAAAGTGATTTCTGTCTGTAACAGAACACTTATTGTATAATCCAATCTCCGTCGGGGTATTAGCTCGAGAAGTATTTGTTTCAATAAGTATGTTTTTTAGTCTTTGTAAGACGAATTAATTGCAGAATGCGTAAAGAATCGCACTTTTAATTTCTATTGTTAATATTGCACTGGAAATTCATGATACGATTGCCTGTATTTATGAAGGTGGAATGGAGAGGTTATAGAGATAAGTTTAGAGCATAATGATGTTAATTCGCTTATAAACCACCCAGCTGGACCTAGAACTTCTTTCAAAAAGTCATCCAGTGATAAGGTTTGGATACCTCTTAAAATATTCTAATAAAATTAAGTGTTTTGGTGCTTACTACATCAAGATCAAGAATCGGCCGATCAGATAATATCTTCTCGAAGCTTTGTGATGAAAGTGAATTGCTCAATGTACGCAAATAAAAGAGAAAATGTCTTTCATTAAAACAGAACAGTAATAAGGACAATATATGAATGTTTGAATTTGAATGTTTAACTAATTGAATTTAATGATTAATAATTGTGTTGCTCCATCTTGGACTTTGTATAGTTATATGTTTCAATATTATAAAAACTTGCTATTTTGTAAAATGGATTATAAATATAAGTTATATAGTTATATATTAATGAACATAACGCCAAGCGTTATTTATTCCAGTCGTTTTATTAGATATTTTTATCTACTTTTAAAACATTTGTAGATACCAAAGTACTCAAATATACTGATTGAAATTTTTACAGTGGTTTTATGTTACATCAGAGCAGAACATATAAAACATCAGTTTTTTATCAAGTCCCCCACCTAAAGTCTACAAAAATTTTAAAAATTTGAATTTTAAAAATGTATAAAAAATAAGGTAACAAATATCAGGTTTAAGAGTACTTTTAATACAAGCTACTTAGCTAGGTTTATTATCATGCCAAAAATCAAATTTGATATACATCCCCTTAATTACCCTCAAAAGCGGCTTCTTGAGACATGAAAATATTTGTTTTCAATAGCAGTTTTCAAGTATTGAACTTCAAAATATTCAAATAGTGAAGAGGACATAAAAGATAAAACAGACTATAAGGAAAATAATAGTGTTTGAATTATCAGTCTATGACTTACCAGTCCTGAGAAAATGAGTTTTCCGTAAGAGCTTACAAACTCTAAAATCGCCATGTGCGGTGAAACAAAGATAGCTGCTATTTTCAAATGGCTGACTCTAAGAATAATTTAAAAATTGTTTTGAACTACTGATTCTATATGTAATTAATGGAAGAAATATCATTTTTTTATAAAAAGGCCAAGCAACCAAATTATTTTTTTCTGGACCATTTCGAATGGATTGACCCTTTAAGGCCTTCGTTTATTTTTACTCATATCTTAATGCTACATCCATTTATATTTATTAAATTTAAACTTCTTATTCTTACTAATATAGTGAAATAAACTAAGTGTTTTTATTAAATATTATAACTAAGTTAGGTTAGGTTTTGATGGCAACAGTTCACCTAGGCTCATTGTAATACCATAGAGATCCTTCCCCCTATAAAAACTAATTTAAGCACCTAATGAACACATTACAGGTGAGAGATCCGCCAGCTCAGTTTGATAGTGCAGACCAAGGTACTTAAATGTCTGCCCCAAAATATTATAACAAATTATTCACTAAATTATAAGTTAGGAAGCTATCCAAAAATGTAAGTAGAATTTTCATGTATTTATTATGGTGTTATTTAGAATGAAAGTAAAATTTTTGTACAATCAAAACAGCAGCTATTTTATAAAAAAAATATTTATTCCTTAGAATTAACAACATGCCAATTAATATTCCCCCATATCGTAAAAATATCATCCTCCGCATAATACAAAGTCGGACAATACCTCCTCAAATCCTCCAGCTTCTTCTTAATCCGCTTAAAAACCGCGACCTGATGCCCCTCCTGGCCAACCTTCCTTGCACCTGTTATCATTTTAAAACTCTCCTCCCCCTCCTTGCGCTTCCGAAATCTCTCCTCGCTAATAATGTTCTCCAACGTCCCCACGCGCGAAACTCCCGAATTCAATTTCCCATCCTCACCAAAGTCCGGTATCAACGAGAAGCTGCTATACTTCTTCATAAACTGTATATCCCTGATGTTTTCCAAGATTTTCACTGAACCGGTGCTCTTCCGCGAGCTCGACCTCGACGAAGCCTTCTTCGGGTGGAGGATTTTTTCTATGTCATCGCTCGTGAGGATGTTGTCCAAGAGATAAGAGAACTGAGCGCCGGCTTGTTCGTCCGAGTGGAAATCCTCTGAAGTCACGATGCTTCTGCGTTCCAAGTTTTTCAACGGGGTCAAGTCCGGATCTTGCATTGTTTAATATGTCTGTGCTAATAGCTTTTTAAAAAAAACTTGTATATACAAAAAATTCGTTTAAAACGTTTAAATTGTGCAATTAGAAAAATGACAGATATTTTAAGGATACTGGCATTTGAATTTCAATGATTTGTTGATTATTTACTCAATGACAAATACAAAAAAGTTGCATGCCCTCGTAGAGCAATACAAAAACAGCTTCGTTTTTTGTTTGGCCGTCAGCAAATGTACAATCGGAAATTTATGAAAGCTTCTGGAGTGCTTTCATAAATTTCATATAAGGATTTTGTAGAAATTATAGCCAACTACCATTTGAATAATGACTTCTTAAATTTAACTAGAGAATTTAATATTGGGGCAATTAAAGCAATGACTTTAAAGACAATATTAGGCAATTATAGTCCATTTTAAGACTAAATTAAAAAACGAGGAAATAATTTATTAATTATTTTCAAATTAGAGATTTTTAGGTTCAAATTAAATAAATACAGAAGATTCAAAGTCTAAATCAAGCAAATTATATATGGACATTAAAGTCCATATTGAACTACAAGAGACAAATTCGGAATTAGGCATTTGTAAGTCAAAATTAGAGTTGAGCTTCAAACAAAAGATTTACAAGCTCAATATCCTTTAATTTGAACGAAAGAACATTATAAAATGTAATGCATCGATAAAAAGCATTTCGCTAGCTTAATGTTTTGGCCATTCAATATCTCGACTTCTCGTGTTATATATACTAGCATAGATGGACGAAAAATTATGTTTGTTTTTGAAAACTGCATTAATTTTTAAAATGTCACTTCGTTCATGTGAATACCCGGATAGATAGTTATATATGATTCGACTAGTTCGAAAGAAAAGTGTCAAACAAATAATCACAAAATAAAATTTGCTTACTATCCAATTTTTCAAACATATCTACAATAACATCTTTTATAAAAACAATATCGTCCTGCAAATTGGTTTTCTGTTGGACAAAAATACCTTTATTGGCATATAAACCACATATTTACAAGAACAAAATTTAAAAATTCTTCATATGTATATTTCTTCCCTTAATTTTAATACTACATCGTCACTCATCCATTGCACTGATTTTTTCCTTAGACACCTCCTTACACTCCCCCGCAATATAATCCCATATGTTGGACAATAAAGATTATTATTATGGTTCTTTAATTTCCCCAAAATATAAATACAAACAACATTATAACATATTTGTTCAAATTGTTCCACAAGGTTATTTGTTTTAATTAGTTTTACACACGTATAGTTGCACGAAAATTATTTTTATCTGCAAATTAACTTAAGATAACAGAAAGGAAATGAAAACGTCATAATTTACATGTTTCATAAAGGCAGTTTAAATATGTTCGTTAACAAATAGGCATTTAAGTGTAGAGAATTTATTTACGGTTAGTATCGACCCACATTGTTCTTAATTCAATTTCTCTCTCTCATTTAGGTATGTAACGATCGATGCTAAATTCAAAATAACCATCAAATTTATTTGTTATCTTTTTTTATATTTTTTTAGATATCCCCTTTTGAATCAAAAACTGCATTTACTCTTACTTTAGTGCGAATGTATTGACTCTTATTTTTTTAGGATCAAATCTTCAGAAAATTCTTCAGAATAGACCATTAATTACTTCAACAATGCTTCTATTAACTACATCAATAATAACAGGTGTTTTTTGCGCCTCGCCGAATATGTTAACATCATTCATCGAGAACAACAAAATCAACGGCGGAGACAACAATCTATCATTGCTGAACGACTTTGTGACCGGCATTGTTTACAGCGGCTTGAAAAAACTGACAACTCCCGGATTAACGACGGGTCCTGCAATCGCTTCTTTGCCAAAACCGACGCCGGGAACTCCACCTGGGAAATTAATAAACGATTTCGTGGCTGCAATGACTAAAGACAACGCGTTGTTAAAGGTTTTCGTGGAAAATTTGGCTAAATCATCGATTGTTGATTTGGGAACGGTCGTTAAGAAGCTCAATGAACAGAATTCCGGGATGCAGAAGCTGATTGATGGACTGAAAACGCGCGGGATTGATATAAGTAATTTTATGGGTTCTTTATCGACGATGTAATGTGAACATAGTTTAAAAGTTTTACTTTTCGCTGTTTTCTTATTATTAAATACATTTAAAGTAGCAAATCAAAGAAATAATAATGGGAATGAAGATTTATTTATTATTGCATATTTTAAATTAAATAAAGAAAATCGTTCTTTATTTGTTTAAATTAAAAAATGTTTTACTTTTTTATATAATATATTTAATTTTATTATAATTTAAATAACTGCAAATGTATAAATCATCTCTGTTTTACTTCAACTTGATATTTATTTTAGTGACAATTTTAACGTGTTATTGTTAAACTAAAAGTAATTAAACCAATCACACTTTACTTACTGTAAAGTTTCAAAGCTGTACTTTAATGCACCTCTCCTCTACTTTTATTCATTACCTGACATATACAGTGAGGATTTTATTTAATTGAACATAAAATATTATAAGTTGTCAATTACGTAAGTAATTATTCAAGTAATTTCAAATTAATCGCATAGTTTTCTCATTTATATTGTTTGTTTTATAAACAATATGTGACTATATTTTATGGTTTTGAAATTCATTGAATTCAAATATAGAGCTATATTCAATGAAATAAAATACATCTTTACTATATATAGCAGATAATGGACAAAATGGCAGAGGTGAAGTGCATTAAAGTACAACTTTGAAACTTTACTCTTAATAAAGTATGATTGGTTTAATTATACCACCCATAGATTGATAATAACAAATTGAAATTGTTGAAACTGTAGTCATTAAAATAAATATAAAATTTTACAAGTTAATCAGTGTTTTTTTTTAAGAAAATTGTATTTTTATTTTATATAGCTTTATTGACATACAACGGTAAATATTTATTGTGTACTTGCTGGAATAACTATAACAAATAGGTCCTTATTAATTAAAACAAATATTTCTTCTATATTCGGACTAAAAAATGAATATGATAATATGTAATACACTTAAATATTAATAAATACAAGGAACATTTATTAATTATTATTGTAAATCAATTTAACAAACCTAATATTATTTACTTACTGAATAAACTATCGATTCATAGTGTTTCAAACTTTACAATTTTGATATTTAACGAAAATTATCTGGGAAATTCCACGAAGCAGAAATGACACAAAATAATCAATTTTTAATACATGTGGCACTTTCGTAATAATGTATGAATTTTATTTTAAAGAAAATTATAAATAATATGAAAATCAATAGAAAAGCATTTAAAAGTCATTTGAAATTATTTTAATGTTGGTGGCATTTGTTGGGTCTTGAATTGACCGGAAATAACACTCTATGAATTTATGCGTTGCCAACAAAAATACAATTATCACTCTATGAACTTACGGGTTGCCAACACAAATACCATTATCACTCTATGATAATTAAGTTTCGCCAACACAAACAATAAATCATAGAGTGAACATATTTTTAATTATTTAATGTTGGCAGCATTTACGTGCTCCCCTGCATCGATCGTTGATCTTTACAAGACCACTCTATATAATTGAGGTTATGTCGGCGGTGTCAAGTTGACGGCGTTTTCCGATTTTCACTCCCTCAATAATTATGCTAGGAGCAAACGCATAAATTAACCCCACGCGGAAATACCCCGTCATCATTCCATGAAACGATCTCCTTAGAGCGCGCTTGAAATGCGTCCGTGCAAAATCGCATTTAACCAAAATAATATCAGAGAGTAAAGGTGTGCAGTTTTAACCAATCACGGGGAAAAAGAAGAAAAAGAGAAACAAGCTGTGTGAAAAGACTGGTGTTTACTGGAGGCATCGTTGAAGGGCTGAAGGAAGAATGTACGTGGAAAGGCGGAGGTGCTGAGCGTTTTGTCATGCTGCCAATCGACGGCTGGTGTTTTGATCACCTTTGGCATCAGAATCGTAGCCGGTGTCCCTCACATTATGAGCCCTTAATTATACTGTGACCTCTGCACACCCGTTGCATTCATCGGATTCTTAGATTAGGTAAGAGGCACCTGTGTCAGCGTGAACTTGTGACTTGCAGAATGCTTTGATCATGAATGGTGGTAGTCGCCAGTCGGGAAGTTTGAGTTGTATTCGCCGGTATTTTGTTTGTGTTAATTTAATTGTACTCAAGGTATTTTTGTGCGTTGTTTTAAGTTTCGGTGTTCTGTACCAATGTTCTTCTGTGAAGATGATGTAATTGTTATGAATGTTACTAATAAGTTCATGTTGAAATTTATATTAAATTATTTTATTAACCATGTTATTAAAAAAAAAATTTTCTTGAATAAATCAGAATTAAATTTATAATAAAACCAGCATGTTGATAATTATTCAACAAATATAATTCAAATGCAAGGACAGATTCACAATCACCCAGAAACGAGAAAGATGAATCAAAGGATTTACGTATATCGATTTACAGAGAAGAACCTTACTGTCTTTCTGAATGTACCGTACACAGTCCATTTCCAAGCTTTGTAAATTGGCTTTAATTAAAAACTTTTCTTATCACTTGCGATCGCAAATATTTCTTGATTATTATTTATAAACGTTGGAGTTATATTTAATGATTTACTTATAATTTCATCATTTCAAAATGTTATTTTTACAAAATGTGAATTTTACAATATATATTTCATTTACAAAAAACTAATAAAAAAACTGTATTAACCATATTAAATTGTTTACATTTTTCAGTGGCATCGATGGCAAATTGCTCTATTGAGATTGTAATAATTGTATTTAAAAAAAAATAATATTTTGGCCTTGATTATATAATTATGAAAGTCATTGAAGAAAATTATAGTAAAGACCGTATTATAAAACCTTGAAGGAATTCAGAAAATATAAGAAATTAACATTTTCATGTATTTACAAAACAAGCCTAGACAGGGGTCAAAGTCATAAACTGAATTCCCATCAATTTCTAATTAACAATCATGCATTTTTATTTTTTTCAATCTAAGTTAATTATTAATTATAGAAAAGTGTTTAAAAAATTAAACATTTCAGTTTTAGGAAATTGATCTGTTGTTTCAATTCAGCAAATCCTTTGACTTCATATTACAAAATAATAATTTAATCAAAATTGACCTAAAAAAACAAGTGATAATGTTCTTTCTAAATTCATTACAATTATCTGTTTATATAGAGCTTGTTTTTTTTTTAATATGACCTTTCAAATTTGACGTTAAAAGAATTTAGTGCGTTATCTTGTAAGGGAACGAGAACGGAAACGGATCGTGTACAGAAAGTTCATGAGGGTACTTCCTGGGCGATTGTGAATCGATACATAATTCGTTTTTCCTGATTCCGTTTTTGTTCCCAAACTGTTGTGATAGAACCGGTTCACAATAGCCTAGACGATAATAAATGTGACAATAATATATTTCAATTAACTATTTTTTTTTTATTAGTAACTAATGAAATAACAAATACGAGTTCCTGCAAAAGTCTACA
Source organism: Philonthus spinipes (assembly GCA_963082785.1). NCBI lineage: Eukaryota > Metazoa > Arthropoda > Insecta > Coleoptera > Staphylinidae > Philonthus > Philonthus spinipes. The sequence goes on from OY720307.1 coordinate 11,676,058, forward strand.
CAATTTACTCATTCACGTATTTAAATTTGAAGAAAATTTATTTGACAAGTATTAATTTATATGTGAAATTGATTAATCAATTAATTACCAACTTCTTAAAAATCAGATAATAAAAATCCCCTGTTGTTGAAGAAGTCCTACAACTGTTTACAGCAAAGACACCCTAAAGTTGGTTATCTAATGAAAGAGTTTATGCTTCTTCATTAAAAAAAAGTGTTAATGTTTCTTGATAAAAAAAAAAAAACGTTTATTGGGATAAATTAAACTTGAGAGAATTCTTTAAAATTGTAAGAATTGGGTATACATAAAAAAAAGCTAAATAATATTTAATCAAATATTTAACATTATTTCATACTTCCCTGTCAATGCCCTTTTAATTTTATTATTACAAGCTGATTAACGTTATTATAAATTAATGCTATTTCACAGAAATTCTTTCTTATCATGCATTTCAGTTTGATTTCAAGGTTGAGCTAAGGTCGGGCATGGCTTGTTCTGGATAAACTCTAGGAGCAATTGCTATCCGAGCTGACCTCATTTTTTCAATGAGCTCATTATGTCCGTCCTGCATTATCACTGTTACAGCAAAAGAATGCGATTGTGGTAATTTCATCTTGTCTTCAAGTGCACACGACTTATTCAGAGATGGAATTTTGCCTTGATATAAATACAGTTAGACATCTTCCGGGAGGCAGTATTAAAGTTAGTGTGAAAGTATTGTTCAGTTTATAAAATAATAAAATTGTACTTATTTTATAAATCGTGCGTAAGATTTTGTGATAAAATTTATGTAAGTTTAATAAAATGCACAGGACGATGCATTGGTGATTGAATTGTTAAGTGGAAATTTAACTGTAAACCAAATAATTAGAAAAATCATACTTTAATTACAACAATTGAACTTAATGTTAATTATTTTAATGTTCGAGTAATAATAAGTGCTTATAATTAGTCTATTTTTTTTTATATGACCATATTTAGGGTGTTTTTGCTTTAATAAGCAGGGGATTTTTATCACTGAGATAAATCAATATCATAATTTTTAAAATTAATTTGAAACTCTCAAAATTAAAACATAGAATTTTAAATAATACAGTAGATTGTAAAGATTTTTGTAAAATACAAGTATTTGTCTTTTAATTAGTGACTATTATGCAAAATGGACTATTTGAATTAAAAAAAAACTTGAATTACAAAATAAGGGCCGATTCACAATTGCCCGAGATTGAGAATGGAAATTGATCATATATAGAAAGACTGTAAGGACCCTTCCTGGGTGATTGTGAATTGATACAGGTAGATCCTATGAATCATAGGATCTACCTGGCAAGGATCTACGGGCAAGATGAATCATCTTGCCCGTTTTCGTTCTCTTTCCTGAGCAATTGTGAATCGGCCATAACACAAGAATAATCTTGCTTTAATCCAAAACACACAGCTTTTATTATACACATAATATATGTACAGTCTGTATTAACAGATTGTAAATTAAGTAAAAATTATTTGAAAATAATTAATAAATTATTTTCACATTTAGCTCTGTGACATTTAGACTTACGTTACGTAAGCATTTCAAACTGTGACGAAATGAATAAATACTCTTTACTATATAAATTTTATATCTGTTAATTGGCTATCGACCAGTGTCTTTCCATGTATACACACTCTTAATTCTTGAAATGTCAAATTTGAAAATATTAAAAAAGCATACTTTACTTAAATTATTTAATTAGTTGGTAGGGCTTAAAATTCTTACTCAAATAATTAAAACACTTTACACTTCTTGGTATAACTAAAATTTATTTAGATTCAACATCATTAACATATCAATATTATGCTGTTTATTTCAAACAATGCAAAAGGAAAAATCTGTGCAAATTGAATTAAAGATAAACAATTTCTCATGGTAATATTAAAGCCGTTCAGTGTAGTGATAAACCATGTGGATTTAATGTGCCAAGTTGTTGTTAACAGTGCAGCTAATTGCTCTTAATCATCCATGTGTGTTTTTATAGAATTCCTCTTTATCTAAAGAATTTTCTGGAATAATTAGTAGATAAGGATGTTATTATAAGAATTAGTCTTGTGTTTATCAGATGGTGATTCACTCAGATAATATGTTTCAAATAAACATGTGTAAATAGTAAATACTCTAGACAGTTCAAATAAATAAAACATGATGTTCAAAAACATAATATTAAAATTATTAATAAAAAAAACTGTATTAAATAAAATTAATAATCTAAATATGTGCAATGAAGTAAAATTAAATTTAAAAAAAAAGTATTGAAAATTTGAAAATGTATATATTGTTTTAAAATAAGGAAGTGAAGAAAGGAATATGAAAAAAAAAACTTTCACAATATGTTTATTTTGTTTTTCTCTACATGACTGTATCGATTCTGAATTAAATGGCTTCATGAATCCGAGCCTGCTGTGTGAATTAAACCAAATTAAATTGTCAGTCAATCAAGAATTCTTGATAATGACATTAAGCCGAAACTAGTTGAAGTTAAAATAAACATGAGTAAAACTCAACCAGAATAATTTAATTAAACCAATATTAACAATGTTTTACCAAGTGATTAATGAGAAAAAAGTGTCTGATATAAACCAAATGTAAATTGACATTAATTAAATATTATTATTATTTAAAAATATTCAGTGAAGTAAAATTATTTTTGTAAAAAAAGTTTGAGTTATATGTTTTTGTACTAAAGAAGTGAAAAAAGAAATATATATTAAAAATGTGAAGAAAAAAATTTTCACAATATGTTTGTTTCGTTTTTCTCTGTGTGAGTATTTTAATTCCGAATTAAATAGTTTCACCAATCCAAGTCTGCTGTGTAAATTGATCAAAATGAAAACTGACTTTAATTAAATATTCATAATTTAAACATGTGCAATGAAGTAAAATTATATTTTTTAAAACTATTGAAAAAGATCACATTGTCCGTGAAATGTCCAGGGCGGCCCAAATTGTGTGTTACTATAGGGAATCTCAGTTACTGCATTTGTTTGAAAGAGTATTTAAATTTATATAAAATAAATTATATTTTGATAAATTGAAAACTAAACATACTAACAGTGTATATCAATGAAAAGAGAAAAAATAACCTATTTATTAGACCTAAAAATCGAAATCGACAATATAATAACCACAAAAAACTTAACGAAACACAGCTGATGAAAATTAACAAAAAATTTACTTATTCTTATACCTGAGGTGGTGATTGTGAAATAAAATATTACATTCTATTTATCTCGATTATTTTGCCAATAAATTTCACCATTTTCTGGAACGATCTGTTCTGTGACGTAAAATCACTCTCCTCGAGTCGTGCGTTCACAAAAAAAAACCTCGTCCGAACAAAAACTCAAGACGCTTGGGTTAAATTATACTCATTGTGAACTCACAATGTCTGCAGCTCAACTTACCCCTTTTGATATGAAATTCAAATATTAACCGAATATTTAACTCAGAATTTAGATAGAAAATTGAATGTTACAAGACATAGCCAACTATGATTTGTATTTAAAAAAATACAACTTTGTGCTGTATCTTTTAAATTAATGCAGATAACAAAAATATGTAAATTGCTTTCAATTCTCTATGAAAAATCCCTAAAGAATATACAATTTTCATTTTGATAAAATAATAAACAAACGAGATATTAATAAAAAATCGAAAATGGAAAATATTGAATTTTTGGCTATAACTTGAAAAGTTGATTGATAATTTCTTTTTTCACTGTTGAGTTTGTCTTGAAAAAAGAGCTTGAGGAAGCACCATTCTTTTTTTTAATCTTTTAATAACAGAGATTTCTTATAGTAACACATAATTTGTGTCACACTGTACATATAGTTTTAAAATAATGAAGTGAAGAAAGGAATGTAAAATAAAAATATGAAGAAAGAACTTTTACAATATGTTTACTCCGTTTTTCTCTGTACGAGTATTTTAATTCCGAATTAAATGGCTTCATGAATCCGAGCCTGCTGTGTGAATTAATCAAAATGGAAATTGACGTTAATTGAATATTCCAGGAAATGGAAATTAACGTTAATTGAATATTCCAGGAAATGAGAAAAAAAGTGGTTTCTCTTGTTAATGTGAAAGTTTAGCAGGGTGATAAAATTTGAGTTGTCATTAATTATCAGTTTTAATGAACTGAGGATAATGATAATTACCGCAAATTTTGTATAGGGGAGTCCGATGGTTGCGTCTCTACTGATTACTTGTGATGCGACTAATTGTTAGACTAATTATAAAGGTTGGTCACAGACTCCTTCTGTGCAAATATTATTACCGCAATTTTTTTATAACCTGGAAAGTCTTTTAGTTTAGTTTAGGGCTAAGCAAAAATTTACGTAATTATCATTGCCCAATATGCATTCCGTCAGATAAGTTCTCAAATATCCATACTACATCCTCCATACGAGGAACGTACCTTATCGCGGTGTGGAGGCAAGCTAATGAGTGAGTGATGAGCCAGGTGCTGGGGTACCTCACAATTACCCCAGACTGTGGTAAACATGTGAGATAGTTTCTTGACCTCCAAACGTTTCATGGCTGCTACAACTTCCTTGCTATTATACTCTCCTTTGTAGAATCACTTCACTCTTTAAACTAGACCTCACCTGATAAACTTTCCTTTCTGGTTCTCAATGAAATAATTAATCGGGTTTGAGAAACCAAACATCTCTTTAACTTTTCTCCTAATCCTCTTCTCACGATTTAATGATTGATTAAGGATTTAGGGGTGGGAAGGCAGCAAGTATATCATGCCCACTTAGGCCATAATATTAGGCCCATTGTAGTACCTCTTATTTATTGATTGATAGTAAAACATGCATTTAAGTCTCGAGTTGGGTACATCCAAATCCTACCCAGTGAAAATGCCACTCAAGATGGGAGGCCCAGTCAACTACATTAAGGGCTAAATTGATTGATTGAGTTACCTGAAGATTAAAATAATTTGAACGAATAAAGCACTAATAACACATTGTTTCTTTGAATTAGTTAATTTATAATGGTACAAATGCATATTTGGTAATTCCTATAAAAGTGTGAAGAAAGATTATTAGTGCTTAATGAAAACAACTTTTTATTTCAATTTCAGTTATACAAACTTAAGTTATTTCATTAATCAAACAACAATGTATAACAAAGTAGAGGCCTTAACAATTAGTAAAAAAGATTATTACTGTTTTCTTGTCAAATTACATTAAGGGCTTTAAGTAGTTTTAGAGGTTCGTAGGAGTGAAATTACCTTCTTCTACTGTGGTAAAACAACAGGCTTTCAATGGTCGCGTTCAGGGAATTTTAGAGATACAGCGCAAAGCGCTTGATGTTCCCTGAACACGCTTTCGATGTTAAGGATGTTCACGAAAATATGGCCATTTTGTTTACAGCTGCACGGCTTGAAAAGTGATCAAGCGGAAAAAATATATGCTTTACCGCTTGATAAAGCGGTACAGCGCCACACATAAAGCGGTACCGTTCAGCGAAACCGCTTTCGTAAAGCGCTTAAGCGCTACAATTCCCTGAACGCGACCAATGGCTTACACTACAATCTAACCTAACATAGTACATATTGTCACTTTCTCTGGGAAGGGAACTCTGGTGGGAATGGAATTCCCGTAAGTACAGAAATACAAGTCATGCTAGCATTGCATCTCCGGGCAGTTCGATTTGCCCTTGTCAGGAATTGAATATCGGTGAGTTAGCGAAACTAAGTGAGGTGGTGTAATTGGAACCTAAAACAAAGTAGGGATAAATTTGATTGCTGGGGAATTAGAGATAGACTGGGGACAATAGTGATAGTAACAACAGTAAGAGTATTAAGTATTGTTTAGTTAATTGTAAAAACACGTGTAAGTAGCTACCTTTAAGACTTAATAATAAATACAATATAAATGAGAACTTTTCACCTCTAGAGTGCTTTTATTTATTTTCTTTATTTTATATTTTGTTCACACTATTGGTAAAAACAAATAAAACGTGTCATTATTAATAAAATTCTTCAATTTGTTAGAATAACATAACCCATAGCGTATGGTTACTCTTATTACAAACATCTTTTTTTTACTTTCCCCGGACCCCTGTCCAAGGGAAAGTATTGTGATCGTGAAAATTTTCGAACCGCCAATTTCAACAAATATGCACGTTTTGAGGTCCCCTGAGTCCATTCCATCGAGTTTTGAAAAATGTCTGTGTGTGTGTCTGTGTGTTTCCGCGATAGCGCAAAAACGGCTAAATGGATTAAGCCCAAACTTTATATCTAAAATGTTTCAAATAAAAGTTTTAGATCTTGGAAAATAAATAATTTCTGTTATAAAACTTTTATTGCAAGACCTTCGGTTTTCTTTTTATAAATTTTTGAAATAATTATTTTAATGACAAATAAAACGTCAAAATATTCAACACATTCGCAAACGCCTCCAGTTAGAAAAAATGAAGAAGAGTGTGGAGACATTATTTAAACCCATTGTAAGGTAAGAAATAACACACTCAATTATAATATTCTTCTAAATACTCGGTTTTAACTTTGAAAGACAACAATCAATTTTTTCTATTAATCATTTTGCTTTCCTATTAAATTTTCAATCAGAAACTTATTTGACCCTATTCACCGGGGAAAGTACCATGATGGACATCACCATTTATTAATAAAAAAATTCAATGCACCCTAAAGGAATGAAGTTCTCGATCATAGTGTATTTAAGTTTAACCAATTAGTTACTTCTATCTCATCACGTCTTAAAGGGGACAAGACAAGAGTATATCAAACGTAACACACTTTTTTAGTATACATATTCATAATGCGAGGAAACTCCGCAAAATGACAAATGCATTAATCACAATTAAATTGCAGAAACGATTTTAATTAAATAAAAATTCATTTTACCATTGCCAAATTAACATTTTTTTAATAAAAATATAGTGTGTTTTATTAAAAATTGAAGCTTAGTTTTATAAAAGAGTATTTCAATTAATTTCGTTGTTTCTTACCTTACAAATAACATCAGAAATATATAATTTCTTATAGAATCTGAGGCCGTTGCATTTATTTTTATAGAAAAGAGTATTTATTCACTTTGTCCCAGTTAGAGTATTTGCCTGAGTAGTAGTTGTTACAATAGATGTTTGTCCTTTTTAAATATTTTCATAATGTAAATCAATAAATAGCTGTAGCTAAAAAAGAGTTAGTTATTTAATTACTCAATTGAATAACTAATTAATTTTTTTTTAAATTATTAATTATTGTCAAAATTGTTGTATACAACAATATACAATATAAGTCAGGGTAGGTGTGTGACACCATTAGATACCAATCGGGGCTAATTTATAGTTATTTTATCAATTTCCACAATAGTCTTATTCCCCAAATTCCCCAATACGAGGCATTTAAAATATTTTTACAATGTTGGAAGTTTGCATATCTAATATCAGATAAAAATTGTAAATTAATGTGGGATAATCAGAAGCACATTTTTGATAAGAGCCAAAGGGTCATTACCAAATTTGACACTTCTAATTGGTTGTATACTTTGTGATTAAAAAGGTTTTTTTAGGGAACTTATCTAGTTAATTGCTTTTAATCATCAATTTTGTAATTTGGAATTTCCATAGATTCTCTGGAAATAATTCTGAGATAAGGATGTGGTTAGGGGAATTATTTTATCTTTCTCAGATTATGAATGAACAAAAATTAAAAGAGTAAAATAATAGTTTTGTGAATTTAGCTTCAATATCTTTTATTAAACCCTCTCAAAAAGGAAGGCATTGTAAAACTTTGCACATTGTAACATATTTATTGTGAAATTTGCATATCGATGCAAATCGTGTGCACTCTCCACAATTTTATAATGAATTCATCTCTCCTTTCTTGGTTATTTAATTACCAAATTTAAAAAATGAATCATAAATTAGGCATTATATACTGCTGTAGGTAATTTTTCATAAGAACAATTTAGATTTGTTTTGTGATTAAATAAACAAAAAAGGTGGGATGGATTCATTATAAAATTGTGGCCGAATGGATGGATAAATCAATTAATAAATACCATATGATCGAGAAGTTTTCTCCTCTGGTGAGCTTTGAATTTTTTTATTAAAAAGAAAATTATGTTGGAAATAAAGTGACCACACGCAAATGTTATTCTTACAAATTGAATAATTTCGTTTAATAAATAATGACATATGTGACTTTTTATTTGTTTTTATTTAGTGAATTAATTTATGTAAATTGTTGAAGTTTCCAGAAAATCACGAAAACAAAAAAATTTGGTATCTTAAACATATTTGTTTATATCATAATAAATGTTAGTGATTTTTTTTTTATAATAATAAACTTACTATGGAATACAAATCTGTATCATTTTTAAGATTTTTCATTTTAAAATTACATCACCTCAAAATTGAAATGGATAATACCATATGATCGAGCACTTTTCTCTTTTAGAATGCTTTAAATTTTTTTATTAAAAAAATGACTAGAGCACATTCTTGAATGGCATGCCGCAAACCGTAGTAGGAAACTGCAATGGCAGGAAATGCATCACAGAATATTCAATATACGGTTGGAGGAAAAACACCCATTCTTGAATTTCTCTCTTTATCCCATTTCAGAAGTAGCTTTCGACAAGGAAAACTATAAATAGAAAAGAGTATTATTCATTCACTTGGTCACAGTTATTAAAATATATTGACTTACGTTACGTAAGTACGTTAAACAAATGCACATTAAGTAGTTGTTTTAATGTGCATTTTTTTAACGTACTTACGTAACGTAAGTCAAAAGTCACAGAGCTAAATGTGAAAATAATTTATTAATTATTTTCAAATCATTTTTATTGATTTGATAAATAATGATGTGACGGTTTTATTTATTTATATTCACTGGTGCCAAAAAAATGTAAAATTAAGAAAAGAATAAAAGCATTATAGAGGAGAAAAGTTCTCAATAATATTGTAACATGTGAATAAATATTAAAGGGTAAAATTAAATCAATTGTTCAAACATGAAATGTAAACGAGGTGTTGATTAAGTAACATGCTTCATTAAATATTAGACAAGAAATTAATTCAAGATACATTAAATAAATAATTACTTAAGGCTTCTTTGTTTTGCTATTTATAAAAAAATGAACTTTAATAAATACACTTTGTTTCATTGACTCGCATATGACTTTAATCATCTAAATTTATTAGATAACATTGTAACGAGCAAATACCTGGAAAAAAACATTTATCTCAAGCGAACAAAAGCATACACGAAATTTAAAAAAGGCATTATCTTAGATTTAATATAAACACATAAATATCACTCGTCTTTTCCAGCCTAATATGCTAATAAGTACACCACGAACACACGCACACACATACAAGTTCCAATCAGTTATATAACGGCTATCACCTTGGAAAAACGACCGAAACCAGTTTGGCTTTCCATTTCTAGTATTTCCCCTCAAACACACGGTGATCTGAGCACATGTCAAAGAGTAATAAACCGATAATCTCCTTCGTACCTATCTTATCAAATTAATTTGTTAATTCAACTGAGTTTTATTGCCAGTCTTTAAGATTATGTTTTTATTACTTGTGGTGATTTCGTAAATCTAGTTTAGTGGATGTTGTTAGTGTCGTTCTTTTTTTAACTGGGTTTAATAATTTAGAATTCCAACAAAACATATTTTGAGGTATGGATAAATTTGTAAATTTACAAACAATTTTAATACAATATTTTTAGTTTTTGTTTATTGGCATAGGTTAATTATTTTTTTTTATTTCAAAACTAAACACAAATGGAAACATTCGAAGCATACTCTTCACTCTAATAATAGAGTAATTGATAAAACAAAAACTTAATATTATTTTTTGTTTACATTTTTTAAATTATCAAAAATGTAACAAAAAATATATTTTTGTTGCTTCCATTCACACGTGGGTATCAGTATATTGTAACCATATCATCCAGTAACCGTTGTAAATTTTGTAACATCAAATTTAAGGGATAATCACACCATTCATACTACGATCAGTCCCACCAGGTCCAGAAATCGAACCGGGTACATCTAGCTTATCCACCACCAGGGCGGACAAAAATAATTTTAATTATATCGGTTTTGAAATAAATTCATTTGGTTTTGTGGACATTTAATTTTCTTTTCGCCTTCCTTTAGTGGACAAAACAATGATTCTCGGTCGTCTACCTTGTAGACCCAAATCGTTGAGGATGCCACTTGAAATTAGACAAAAGGTGGCGCTTGTGTCGTCTTTAATTTATTATGATTAATATCGGGTATATAACCCCAACACAATTTCCGTTCAGTCGCCTTCATCAAGGCATTGCACATGGAACTCACTAGTCTGATGAGGTTCGAAAAACCGAAATGGCCATCACTAGTTATCCATACGCTAGATGAATGGTGGCTGAACGTTTCATTAAATGTGGATTTATTTGTACTCAATTGTCGATATTTCAGGTAATAATTTATTTCATTATCGAGGAATTCCACAGTTGTCATTGACCATGGGTTTGTTAGCCATTAGAAATATGTAAAGCATTTAACTGATTTCTAAAGCCTCCCAATAATTCATAACTAATCGTTTGTTACCTGAATATAATAATTTACAATTTTTTTAGTTGAAAGTTGCGAACTTGATGCAATATTTTGCAAAGCCAATAGATTGTTTATTATTTAAAATAATATTTTAATTAATAATTTGATTTTAATTATAAAACATTCTAAATACATTTCTTCGCAAATATATTGTTTATAACAAAAACCTACCTTTTCATTATTAAGTGAATATTATCAGTGGTATTTAAATTTATGTACTGTCATACAAAATAAAAAGCATAGAAGAAAAATATATAGTATTTTTAACATCTGAATGATTTTATCATATACCATAAAGTAACAAATAACACCATTCAGATGTTAAAAATACTAGTCATTAAATTAATAAATAATTATAAAAACAAAGTAATACACCATATACTTTTTTCCTCTGAGTGCTTTGAATTTTTTATTTAAAAAAAATAATGTTGGTAATAAAAGTAACCACACACTATAGGTTATGTTATTCTAACAAATTGAAGAATTTGATAAATAATGACACATATGACTTTGTATTCACCGCTGCCAACAAAATGTAAAATAAAGAAAAATATCAAAGCCCTTCAAGTATTTCATTTATTTATAGTGTTTTCTATACTATAACTCTTCACATTGTTTTGAAATTGTAATATGTTCTTATATGTTTACAAAACCATTATTTTAAATATTATTACAAGAAACTAAATTAATTCAAAGTTAATTATCCAAAATCAGCAATAATATAAAGTATTTTTTGTTATTATCACAATTATTGCATTTTTAAAAAGAAGCTGTGGCAGTCTAATATCTGTGAAGTTTGAAGTAGACAGGCCATGAGTTTGAGCCGAATCTCAATTGCCTGGGAACGTACTGGGAAAAGATCGTATATGGAAAGTCCACAAGGCCCTTTCCAAGTGATTGTGAAACGATTCATGTAAATCCTATGATTCATCTCTGCCGTTTCCATTCTTGTTCCCGGCCGATTGTGAATTGGCTCTTTGATTGAATATTATTGAATTATTTAAAATAATAATAAATTAGGCAGCAATATGTCTCCATTGCACTTTTATAAGTTAATTGCAGCACACGCTATTGCAACGCGAATAACACCAGAATATTTCTGAAATAATTAAATATAGCCTAAATTCTCACCTTGCCTTAAATTCCATGGCTCTCTGTTGTTCTCAAATGTACTAAATAGAATTTTTATATTTCATTATTTCAGTATTATATTTTATTTTAAATAGCCTAGGTATATTATGCTTTATAACTTTCTAATTTTAGTTTTATTATTTTATAAGTTAATAACATAAGATATTTTTTATACATATTTCTTGTTAATTTCTCATAAGATTTTTTTATATATAGCAAAAGTACAAAATACATTGTCTTTATTATTATTATATATATATATACAAACATCTTTATTTGTGAAAATGAAACAGCATATACACAATACGTTATGAAACCATTACATTACTATATTATACATAATAAATTTCACAAATTGGCTATCGACCAGTGGTATTTCAGCCTATTATTATTATTTTTAATTAATTCATTAAAAGAAAAAGAATAATGATACATGTATATTACAATAATTAATATAATAATCATTCTTATCTAGCTCCTATTATTAATTTTTTGTTGATATTTTGTATACACAAAATAAAAAAAAAATTTCATCAAACACAATTGACGCGTTTTATCTAATCTCCAATTACAACACACTCGAATCTTAATAACAACGGATTATCTTCACTCACTCTCAATTGTTTAGAGAAATCATCAGTTTGGACTTTCATTCATTCGCTTTCTGTACTTCCAGGTGCGCGGCCAAAATTTCCGTTTCAATAATACCCATTCCATTTCACCCGAGGAGCCGATACTGTTTCACGAAAGATGGTGTCCGAAACGAAGAACCACTCCAAGGATCCCCTGATCGGGGTGATCGACGCCGGGACCAGGACGATCAAGTTCTGCGTGTTCAAGTCGAAGCACACCAAAGAGCTGGAGGAGCACGCGGTCGATATCAATCCGATCGTGCCCGAGGAGGGGTGGCACGAGCAGGATCCGAAGGAGATCTTGGACGCTATCAAGACATGTATAACTGCCGTTTGTAAAAGTGAGTTTGATTTTCGATAATCAGTAATTCAGTGAATAATAAAATTTTAATACAATGCTCATATAGCAAATTTAAATAAACTCGAAAAATTATTTGAAAGGAGCAATTTTGAAAATTGAAGAAATGTGTTGCATGGAAAACATAGATATAGAAATCCATTGTTTTATTTTGCGGCTAATCCATTCAACAAAATTTTCATAAATAACATTACATTAATTTGAAAACAACATTAAATATTAATAAAAAAATTCAATTGATCACGGTTATTTAAATAAATTTAATAAAAAAAACTTGAAAGTAATTAATAAATTATTTCCACTTTGCATCTGTAACATTTTCAGCTTACGTTACGGAAGTTCTTTAAAACAAATGTACATTAAAACAACTTCTCTGGGAAACACCCCGCCAGATATTGAATTACATAATGAACACTTGCTGTTGCACATCAATAACATATTTTTTGAGAATATCAAGAATATTTAATATAACAAGTAAAAAATAGCAACAAATCCAGGTAATCTAAGGCCATCTGCAGACACGTATTACAGGATATAGCCCTTTTCAGTACAGCTCTGCTTTATACAATTTCAAAAATGTCACAGATGCAAAAACGGAAATAATTTATTAATTATTTTCAATTTTTTTTATTTAATTTGAATAGATTCTTATTTTCCAAAAATATTAAATTAAACTTTTTATACTATAACACAAATTATAGAAAAAAAGTAAATAGACCAAGCAATATATATATCTACTAATGTTTAAAGCTATGCAACAATGTCAAAAACGTTGTTATTACATAACTCAACATTATTAGTCTGGAAGTCCCATTTTTACCTCATTTGCTACATTTTTCTTAGGTGAAATAAAAAGATAAATGAGGCGATGTTTATATTCTCTTATTCGTCAATGATTAACCTTTCCCGTTTATTTTCTTCCAAAAATGTTAAAGGGTCTTTAAATAAATTGGCCCCTAAGATGGTCATGCAAGCAATGCACAGGTGGGTACAGACGATACTAAAAAAATTACAATATATGAGTGTATCAATTGTCAGAGCCACGGGAATGTAAAATAATCAATTTTTAACAAAATGGCCGACGTTAAAAAACAAATGTTTAAAAAATCGACTTATTTTTGGGCATTCAAATGTGCAAAAAAAATCGAATTTTCGAAGCAATTTAAACAAAGACACCTAAGCCGCATCAAAATTGATCAAGTAGTTTTTCGACAATCAAAAAAAAAAATGAACATTTGGGAAAATGTGCTTAAAGTTTTGGAAAGGCGCTCAATGATATGGGATGGCTGGTCCGATCATCACATATTTTAACTATATGAAATAGTTTCCTGGTAAAACGGTTTCGTCCATATATTCCCTATATTATAAGATATCAAAATATGAAATAAAAAAATAGATATTTTGAAATTTCCTCACTGAGAAACCTCCTTAATTAATTTTCAACATTTATAACCTTCTGTAACCAGTTAAAAAATTTGGTAGTTTTGGAAAAAAATTTTGCACCCAAAATTTAATTTAAACTTTGATGGCCAGTTGCTCATGTTAAGTGAACAACTGGCCATCATCCCCCTATTTTTATAGTCTAGGTACTGTTAGAAACATACCACACATTTTTGTAACCTTATTAAACATCTTGTGGGTAGTACTGAAATAGCTATTGTTACCTCACAAAAGGCACTACGTGTAATGGCAAATAATATACTTTAATTTTTCGCAGATATTACAATCATTATTATATCTTTTTGTTTTTTTCTAGAATGCAATGTAGAAGAAATAGTGACAATAGGTGTAACAAATCAACGTGAGACAACCGTTGTATGGGACAAAACCACTGGAGAACCCCTTCACAACGCTATAGGTAACTATATCATCCCATCCAACCTTTCTTTTTTCTTAAAAAAAAAAAAATACCAGTAAATGAACAGATAAACATATAAACAATTATATTTGTATTACAGAATTGTCTTTATTTAAAAATTTAAAAAAATAAACTGAATATTTAGTTGCAAACACAAGCCAATTACAAAATAAAGGGTGTTTTTTTTTAGTGCATCCGAATTTTAAATTCAAATTAAACAACAACCAAATTAGATATGTTGAGATTATTTATTTTATTTGAAGGATTATGCAATGACATTAACGTTTTAAAACAATTTTGGACAAATGTCTGATGAAGCGCATTCTGTCAGTCCAATTTCCTACTGCTTTTTCAAGCAATTGAGGTCTTATGTTTGCAATTGTCAAAGTTATGTTTACATCGAAGGCATGATAGTTGCTGGTTAATCGGCATAGACCAAAGATTTGACATAATCCCAAAGAAAATTAATGTAAAGGTTTTATGTCACATGACCTTGGTGGCCAATTAACAGGTCTGTTTCTCGAAATTATTTTCCCACCGAATTGTTCCCTCATAAATTCATGGTTCCGTTGGCTGTGTGATTTATGGAGCCTTCTTGTTGGAACCATATATCTTTAATAGTAATACTATTCAAATTCAAAATTAAATAATTATTGAATATTACTCTGTAACACAGTAACATGCTATCCAGCATGATTTTTTAAGAAATACGGTTCAATGATGCCTCGGAGTACAATGCTCACCATACGGTGCATTTTTCTGCATGCAACAGCAATTGTTGAATCGATTTTGGATTATTTTCACTCCAATAACAACAGTTATGTTTATTAACATAACCATTTAGCCAAAAAAGAGCTTCATCGCTAAACAAAGTTTTGCGGTTAAATTCCCGGTCCGCTTGCTATTCATTTTGAGTGAACATTCGATGCAAATGATGGTCTTGCAGCTTGAGTTTGGAGCTTGTAAGACACTAGACCAAGATCTCTACTCAAAATTTTCCAAGTAGTCAAATAACAAAGCCTAACTTCCTGTGAAATTTGACGAATTGACAAACTTGGGTCTTCATCAACACTGTCAACAACAGCGGCAACAGTTTCTTGGGAACGCACAGTTTTATGTCTTGTTTTATTTTTGATATCGAGCAGCGTGAAATCCGTTCAAAATTTGTGGATAATTCGTTAAATAAATCACTTGGTTGCACGATTGTGTGCACCATAAAATTGACGAAGTGCTCCATAAGTTGCGCGCACAGAACACTGGTTTTGATAATAAATTTCGACAACTTGCAAGCGTTTTTCTGATGTTAAATAATCCATGATTATTTGCGAGACTATACTGAAAGAGTTTGACACTAGAAGCGCGCAAAGAAACATTTTGTTTGACAATCGGAAGTTCGGACACATTAAAAAAACACCCTTTACAAGGTCTAATACACAGTGATTGTTATTTCAAGTTTTCAGGGAGGTGAATACTAAAATTTGAATGTGGTCCAGGCAATTACCCCTTAACTTATTTAAAAAATCACTGAGGAGATTGTTGGTCATTATATTTTTATTGCCAATTTTCAAAGTTACTTTCTTTTTTTTTTTTTCGAAAAGAAGACAAATCAGGAATAATGTATTTAGAAAGGACGGTCCAGGTCCAATTCCTGTACCTCAATATAAACGCTTCTAATGCACATATTGGCAAGAAAGACATGGGCATTATTTACGCGATCAATGTCATATCTTGTATGCTCTATTCTATACAAGCTCGATTTTCACTGCTCTTTTAAATCTGTATCTTTGAAAACCATATGTTTTTTTGTTTCACATACGATTTCTTCATTTCTTTGATTGTTCTAAATTCTTGGTTGGAATTTAAGTGAAATTTTGAAATAAATTAATGTTATTTTGATGTTTAATAAAATACTCTTGGTTTTGACAGATAATAAAATAAAAGATCAGTGCATATCTTTGCTGCGAATATGTGCATTAGAAGAGACACATTGAAATATTGGGAATGGACCATCCTTTCCAAATATATTAGGTGTAGTAAAATAAAATCCATTATTTTTTCAATAGATGGCTTCAGTTATCTGTATCTCGCATTGTATAAGTTCAATCGGGTTCTACTAGATGGAGTCATACTAAAAAAACTTTTTTTTTATGATTATTTGACTCAGTTTTGTTTGAGTGCATGTCAAATATGGAAACTAGCAAAGAGAAAAAAAACTATATTTTACAGTTTTTTTTTTTTTCTTCGATAAAGGTGAAAATACAATGCAGGCGACTAAAATATGAATAGTGTTTATGGTCTTGATCCAATCACGCACAATTTTTATTTCATTGATTTCTTTCTGGTAATTTCGATGCCAAAGATTTCAATTGGCCAAGAGCACAAAAAAACATTTTGAACCATTTGAATAAGGCAGGATACAAAAAGTTGCTCGCTATGTATGGGTGCCATACAAGTTAATTTAAAAAACCTCATGGATCGAATTTCCATCTGTGAATCACTGCCGAGTTGTAACAAAATCGACCCACTTCTGTATCGGTTGGTGACAGATGAAAATTGGATCACTTATGATAACATCAAAGAAAAACAGTTGTGGACGATTCACGATGAGCCGGCAGAAGCAATGGCCAGGCCAGAATTGACGACTAGGAAAGTTTTGCTGTGTGTTTGGTAGGTTTAGCAGGAAATTATCCTGCCTTACAGCGCAGCTGCTCGTACAGTACGGACTAGATTGGAATTTTAGAACCTAATTTACTACCATTTTACGAACCTGAATTGATATTTCAGCAAGATAACGACTCAATACATTCAAGAAGGCAAAGAAAAGCATGCCTTGTTGAACATGACATTATTGTTTTGGACTGGCCAACATGTTCACCAGACATTCTCTTCTTGGAGTACTTAAAAAAATATTTGTACCTAGGAAAAAAAATTAGCGATAAAATCTCCCTTGCCCTAATGTAGTGGAACTCGGAACTGTACTTTCACTAATTAGTCCGTCAGAAGGTAGCAATAGCTCAGAAGCGGCTAGCTTTGGCCAATAAGAGAGGGATTATGTTCCATCAGGACAATGCCAGGTCATACACATCGATAGTGACTCGCCAGAAACCCCAGAGCTTGGTTGGGAGGTTTTTATGTATCTACCTTATGGTCCAGTCCATGTTAAATAATTTTGATAGTGAAAAATTCTCTTCTATGAGAGAGGCTTAATGAAATTACCTTCAAAATAACAAGTTATCAAACTAAACTCTGCATATTTGACCTAAATCTGTTCATTCTAACTATGATAATCAAAGCCTTCAATTTCATGCAAAAATAATGACTTTCATTTTATTTCACCTTAAATAATTTTAAAAATTAATAGATTCATCATTCAAACAATATATTACGAACACTCCTTTTTTATATACTTATTCTCTTCAGAAATAAAGAAAGCAACAAACACATGCCTAAAAATTGCAGACTAAAAAAACCTTCTTTCGTCTTATCTATTCAGTATGGAATGATATACGCACCTCGACGACAGTGGACAAAATTCTAGCCAAACTGCCAGAAAACAACAAGAACCATTTCAAGCAGATATGCGGGCTGCCGGTGTCACCTTACTTTAGCGCTTTCAAACTGAAATGGTTGATGGACAATGTCAAGAACATCAGGAGGGCTGTGAAAAAGGGGACGTGCTTGTTCGGCACGATAGACACTTGGATTATTTGGGTTAGTATTACAGTGGTTTCTATTCCAATGTAGATGCAAATATTTCGTATTAAACATAGAGAATTTTTATGCGAAATTTTTTTTTTTTAACTAATTGCTGATCTTCGTTTCAATTTGGAGATTGTTTAATATCACCAATCAAATGAATTTTTTTGTCTAATGTGCAGTTTCTCAATAGAAATGAATTAAAAAAAAATAACTCAAAAAAATGTTTTTGTTAAATGTATACTATTTAACAAAAACATTAAAGGTTCTTAGGGGAACATTCAATTATGGGCTAATTGCTCAGGAATGAGAATGGAAATGAGAAAGATGAATCATAAGATTTGTATGTATCCTTTCACAATTGCCCGGAAAGGGGCCTTACAGACTTCCTGTATACAATCCATTTCAAGGTGATTGTGAATGGGTCCTATAGCATACATAAAATTCCTACAAATACTGTAATAATTTTGTATATTCAAAGAATAAAAAGTCGAAGTTGTAATGTAACTTTAAAAGTTACCTAGCAAAGAATTGAACCCTTAAAATTTTTATAAAAAAATGTGTTTTTTTTTGTAATTTTTTTTTATTCTAGACAATTTATTGAAATGATTTGATGAGGGAAATTATTTCATTTGGATTGATGATCTCAGAAATTCTCCAAATTGAAATGAGAAGCAATAATTTGCAATATATTCTCATGTAAATTTCCTATATTTGGTTTTAAGGTATTCATCTGGTATATTATATAAATTTAACATAGAGCTCAGAAGTTAGCAAAGGCTTTCATCAAAAAATATGTTTCAGAATTTGTCTTAATTAGTTTTAAAGTTGTGAAAGGTAAAAAAAAATATTGTGTGCCTTTTTTAACTTCTGACAAATGAAGAGTAAAATTATTGTAAATATGATTTGTTTGTAATTTGTCTTAAATAAGTTGTGAAGAAACAAAATTTGTCACTTTTTTTTTTTAATATTGGACAGCAGTTAGCAAAGCTACTTTTTCCCCATTTTACATGGTGGCTTTGCTAACTTCTGTCATAAGTTAGCAAAGCCACCCGATATTAAAATAAAAATGATTCAAATTTTGTTTTTTCACAACTTTACGACAAATTATAAAGTAATTAAATCTTTAATAACTTAATTTTTCCTGAATTTTACAGTAGCTTCTCTAACATCTCTCGGAAGTTAGCAAAACCACATAATGTTTTTAAAAAGTAAAAGTGACAAATTTTCACTCCTCACTATTTAGAACTAATTTGCAACAAATTCTGAAATACATATATAGACTTGAGACTAATTGCTAATTTCTAACATCTAGTTAACACGTTAAAGAAATGTACCTCTGGGCCATTTTTAGCTAATATTATTTCTATTTGATAAGACACCACGTCTAAACACATAGAAATCTAATATATGCATCTCATAGCGGCTAATGTGTTAATTTACTAATTGTTAAGGCTTCTGCTTTATTGTAAATGGTTCGATTAATGAAAACACTTTTTTAACAATGTATAACAGAAATTTATTTAGTGACTATAGTTTTAACATCATCAACACTTCATTGTTAAACAAACAGTTACTGTTGATGTCGAAACTATAGTCACTAAATAAATTTCAGTTACAGAAAGTTAAAAAAGGGTTTTCATTAATCAAATGTGTTAATTTTTTTTATTGATTTACTCACAGAATCTGACGGGTGGGGCAAATGGAGGTATCCATATAACGGACGTCACCAACGCCTCTCGTACATTCCTGATGAACATAGAGACTCTACATTGGGACCCGCTTCTCTTGCACACGTTCCAAATCAACAGCCAAATCCTGCCGGAGATCAGGAGCAGTTCAGAAATATATGGGAAGGTCACAGGTACTGAATTGGATGGAATACCTATCTCAGGGGTGAGGTGAAAGAAATTGTACTAGAGTTGTTTAATTTGTTAATTGTTGAAATGTCTTTATAATTGTAGATTTTAGGTAATCAACAATCCGCCTTAGTAGGTCACAATTGTTTTAGTAAGGGACAAGCGAAGAATACTTATAGGAGTGGTTGCTTTTTGCTGTATAACACTGGAAAAACGGTAAGAGTGTTCAATCAACTAAAACGAAATAAACTAAATGATTTCAAATGAAAACATTTTCCCTATTGCATAAATTAATCAGTTTACTTCATTTTCTAATACTTATTAATTATTCTTCTTCCAGAGAGTCACTTCTACACATGGCTTAGTTACGACTGTCGCTTATAAATTTGGTGATGATCCGCCCACTTATGCTTTAGAAGGTATCTTCTTAGAAAATTCTCACACTTTTTTTATTTGCATCTTAACGATTTGATAAAATAAATGAAAATAAAACTAATACTTCTTTACTAGTTGAATAAAAAAACATTTAAATAAATTAATTGTAGTGTGGAAAAAGTACCCTATATAAATATTTACATTCTAAATTTGGTTTCAATTTTAATAAATGAATCACTTTTGTTTTAACATTCATAAGGTTGTCGAAACTATGGTCAATTATAAACAATTCATGTTATACAAATAAAGTAAAAAGTGTTTTAATTATTAAAATTGAATTACAATGTATAACAAAGTAGAAGCTTCAGCAATTAACAATTTTTTTTTTTAAATATGTATTTTATAATTCTAGCTTGATAATAACGGAATATAAAACTGAACAAAAATACGCCGTCTTTTCAAATAGTTTTCATTCATAGGTAGTGTGGTTGTTGCCGGTGAAGCCCTGAACTGGCTTAGGGACAACATGGGCCTTATAAAAAACGTCCAAGAAGACACCGAATCCCTGGCCCAGGAGGTCTTCAATACCGGGGACGTCTATTTTGTACCTGCATTTAAAGGTCTTTATGCACCATACTGGAGGAAAGATGCGAGGGGGTAATTAATTTTTGTACTACATATTTTACCATCTTTAAAAAAATAATATAAAAAACTATTAGCAGCAGCATTTTTATTAAAACATCTATATTTAGTGGTTAAATTTTATCTTTGAACTCGGCAGGATTATTTGTGGTTTAACGGCATACACAACAAAGCAGCACATAATAAGAGCAGCACTGGAGGCTGTTTGCTTCCAAACCAGGGATATCCTGGAAGCCATGAATAAGGACTGCGGCATTCCTCTTTCTAAGCTCAATGTTGATGGAAAGCTTACAACGAATAACTTGCTGATGCAATTGCAGGTAAATAATAATGTTGCTTTATTAATTATTAAATTAAGTATTAATTATATAAATAATTATTTTAATAATTTAAATTAATTAAATAACAGTCTTTAATTACAGATGAAATAACATTGTTGAACAAATAATAATAAAAAATATTTTAACTCAACATTATTACAAAACCAACTTTGTAATCTAAATTAACTTGTGTTAATTGAATAAATAATGAAATACAAATAATAAGTGCCATAAAAAAATATTTTAATTATTATCCTTGAGTTATTTTTTTTTTGTGACAAAAACACGTAAAAATAAAGTAACCACAAAACAATGGTTTTTTGGGGGCCTAAAACACATACAAATAAAGTAACCATAAAACAATTGTTGTTTTGGACCAAAAATTTATTAAAAAAAGTGACCACAGAACTATACTATACTTGCTTGATTTTTTTGTAGGCCGATATCAGTGGTATACCAGTATTCCGAGCACAATCCCAAGACATGACCGCTTTGGGGGTTGCGATGGCGGCCGGTCAAGCATCAGGCATCGAGGTTTGGGATTTGAAAGCCAAAGACAGGGAAATCGTCTCGTGTGACACCTTCCTACCAACAACAACAGAAGATGGTAAGAAAAATTTCCATTAAAAAAAATATCTATTTTTAAAATTATATATATCTGCTTGAAACATTAAATATTTTAATTTTCTTTCAATTAGAACGTAACGCCAGGTACACAAAGTGGAAAATGGCTGTGCATAGATCGTTAGGTTGGGCTACCGGCAAAAAATCACCAGATATGACAGGTAAAATTATTTTCATTTCCATGTAATAGCTACAAAATATGTTTTAGAATTCACTTATATAATTACTTTGATTAATTGAAAATGGCCAAAAAAATCTTATAAAATTCATAAATCGATTTTTAACAATTCATTCTATTTTAGATGAAAGATTCAGACTACTCTCCAGTGTCCCTCCTGGCCTGTACCTGATCGGCAGTTTCGGTATGCTGCTACTCGCCTCCCACTTATCGGGCAATTAAAAGACATCGCCTAATGGAGCAAATACGCTTGCACACTTTTATACTGTGGTGCAATTAAATAGCGAACTTATTTAGATTGAACGCTATTAAAATTTCCTTCACCCATTATTTTATATTGAAATTTCACTCATTAAGACAATTAAACAAAAAAGGCATTACAAATGTGAAGGAATATTAGTAGTGTCCAATTTATTCAGAATATTTATTTTTGAAGAGAAGTTGTATACTTCTTATTTGATAAACATTTTGCCTTGGAAAAAAATAGCTATAATTATATTTTCTCTTAGAAAAGATAAAAATTATAAAAATAAATAAATACATTTTGCCTTAAAAGAGGAAGAAATTATGGACCTGTTATTAAATTTTGCCTTAAAAATGGCAGAAATAATAAAAACCTAACATTTCTATCTTTTCTCCTTGCCGATATTTTCATCTCCTATAAAGGCCTTCTTGTGCCTCTGCTTGTATTTGCAAAATTTTCAAAATTGGCTCTAACTCATACGATAAGAATTTCTTGATTGAGGAAAAGCAAATGTTTTTTAAAAAATTGTTCGCAAAATAGACATGCCAGTGAAAATGTACAAGCGTAAAAGCACCACAAGTACAATGTACTCGACCATTATAAATTACCATCATTTTATTTTAATTTTTATAAATATCAATAATTGCTATTAATCTGTTGATTTTTTAAAATTAATTCTGTTTTTTTTTTTGTGTACATAGATTATTTTTATATATACTTGCCGGTAGTATGATGTATTTATTATTTGCGCGTGATAATTGATGACAACTATGGATTAAGATCAATTTCTCCTGTATTATTTTCTTTGTAATTAATTTTATCTCAACCGTCTCTCTCTTGACGTTTTAAATTAATTTATTACATCTGGGTTATTTTTTATTTATGTATATAATATATGTTTTTATTGAATTGTTGATTTGTTGTAACGAAAAAAATATTGAAATGAAATATGATTGTGTCAATTGGTACTTATGATTATTGATGTTTATTGTTGGGTTTTTCAATAAAAAGAGAAATGAGTACAAGTACAAATATTTAGCCAGTTTATGATTTTACTTATTTAATTAATATTTTTTTGTGATTTACAACCATGAAATTGTTTATTATTTTTGTGGTGTTTGCGTGCCATTGCCGTTAGGCTAGGCAGTAAGTTTGAGAAAATCTTCCAAATATTATTTTCAAATTTGTTGAACTCTCATCTGTTATTTGTTAGATTATATTTTTATGATGCAAAGAGTCAGTGCCGGCCTTAGCCATCTAGGCGCCCCGGACAAGATATCTTTCAGGGCCCTTAATGTGAACTAGTCTCCTCAAGTGACTCCCAGACAAGCAGTGTAAAAAGAGAGTCTATAGAAGAAGCGTCGTAATATTTTATGTTTGTACCATAGAGATAAAGTATTTCATACGAACGAAATTTCAGGAATACGGGCCATTATGTTATAGACATACATAGATGTAGTATGTAATGTTTACATACTATCTATCTATATCATAAAGATAAAGTATAAGAGGGCCAGATCCATGTATTTAGCGGGAAACGCGCGCAACGCCATCCAGTGCTCAAGTGGACAACTATTTCCTAAGTTTCAAACCTTTGTAAGGTTTTTGAGGTTAGGTTCATATACGCACTATAATATAACCAATAGCGGGACTTTTGAACATTTTTCTATTTATAATTTTTTGTTCACTATTTTACTTCAAATTATTGATATAAAAGTTATTTTATAAATGTGCTATTTTACAGAAAAATATCAGTAGATCATGCAAATAAGAAATTGCCATTAATAAAATTTTCTGAAAAAATTCATAAACAATTACATATAAAAACAACAATATTTCTAAGTAAAATATATTAAACTTATAAAAGTATCATTTAACCTGTTATTACATTCATATATTAATTAAAACATATTAACAACAGTTATAATTTGAATTAATTGATATCTCTCAGCTGGATATGAACTCCTTTCCTTAAAGAATCTAGAAAAATATGGATATAAATATTACTTCAAAAACGTGTATGTTAAATACATTTTTTTCTGATAGAAAATATTGTAAAAAGCAAAAACTATATAATAAAAAATGAAGATTTATAGACCGAAAACATATTTTGAGAATATGGGAAATAAATCATATTTATTAATAATTAATTATTGCTCGATTGGTTCATAATTTTAAGTTATTTATATTCTTTCAAAAATATACAATTCATAGAAATTAATAAGCAAACGTATTTTAAACTACAAATAATAACTTACCAGTTGAAGTTTAATAAGAAAAAGTGAAGAAACTTCTGACGAATACAAAAAAAAACGGTCAAAAACAATTCATATGATTTACATCAATTAAATTGAAATATGGCAAACTGATCCTAATTTAGAACATCTTTAATGTTCAATTAAAAGTAATCTGTAATTAAATCATAATTAGAAAATTTAGCTTTGAATTTACATAAAAAGAGGAATTTGATAAAATACTAAAATTGAACACGTTTGTTAACTTTCATAAACTTAAAAAATTATGTCTAAATAATCACTCTATGATTTTAGTTACTATAGATTGGTAGTACTTACGCACACAAAAGGATTGCCAACATGGAATAAATTAAACGCCAACTTCATGCCGATTAATGACATCAAGTATATAGGCAAACAAGTGAACAGTTGTGCAAGTTGCGTTGCAAACAATTCAAATCCTCACATCTAAATTCGTAAACATCTAATCTTCAAAGGCGTATCGAGAATGTAATAAAATGAAGAATTTTAAATCAATAAATTACGAAAGAAAGATGATGTATTCGAAAATAATTATAAAACATTTTTAAATAACAATCTATTACAAGTGCACCCGTGTCATTTAAAACCTACAATTGTTTAAAGGTGAATTTTAGCAGTGCGCCACTGGATCCAATTAGAATTTCGTGGGGTAAACATTTCAGAGATGTATTGAATTGTGCGGAATTGAGCTCTCAGGTGTTTGGGAAAGGCGATAAACGCGCGATAACGGCGTCGGAATTACGTGAAAAATTTGTGGAAAATATGGAACCGATGGGAATGATTCGGCGTTGTGTTGGTTTCATTCGGAAAAAATAATTTTAAAATGTGAACACAATTGGGAAAATCAATTATTTTAATTAATTATAATTGTGAAGTGCTCTTGTTGAACGAAGGATTGGATTTAATTTAAATAATCATGGCTAAGTAAGTAGATTTGTTAATAATTCTACTAATTTCCTACACTATATTACATGTGTTAAATGAGATGTTAATTAAATGTATAGAAAATGACAATTATTATATTTAGTATGCAAGGTCTTTTAAATTAGGAAATTATAAGTAATCTGTAAATAATTTTTAAACAGAGAATTACTTTCTTACCTATCATTTAATATAGGGATAAGTAAGAGTGTAATTTTATAAAAATTAAAATTAGTTTGAATAATGTTGAATTTTTGTTTTGTTTTCAATTTCAATAAGCAAATTAATAACAAAATTTATAGCATATATTTTAAGTACACTGCAATGTCCTTTCTTTAAATCACTAATGAGTTTATTTTGATTATTTATCAGTAATTATTTAATAAAGTAATGTTAAGTTGCAAAGCCAATTTTAATAATGAATTTCAAACAAATTTGAAAGTTCAGCAGCTTCTAATTATTATATACAACTTTTTTTACCACATATTAATTACAAACACAAAAACATTGTATTTACGATATTTGATCATTCTGTCGGGGCTATTTCTTATTTGAAATGATAAATTTAATGTTTACCTTATTAAATAAATTCACATTCTGTGTACATATATCTATTAAAAAAGTTATTTAGACTGTGATGATAAAAAATAATGTACATGTTAATCTTAACATTTTTCTTATAAAATAATCCTGTATATTATTATTAAATGTTAAATTTTCTTTGTGTATTCTTATCTGAATATTTTTTATAGGGAAATGATGATAATTTTTGTCTACGACACCCAGCTGTTGAAAACGGAAGAAGACGATCCCGCCTCGGCAATTCTGTATTTCCACCCAGGCTGGGTGTCCGATCAACAGAAGACTGCACTCTGCGGCCAAATAATGGGAACTACACATTTTTTGAAATCCGTTTTTAGCTGCCCGAAGGTGATCTCTCTTCAAAGTGGAAAGTTTTCCATCCGAGAATATGGCAGATATATATTGGTGTGTTTCACAGTTTTCACTAATAAATAAAGAAGCAAATAAATTAAATATTCTTGAATACAAAAAAAATATGTTATTGATATGCAACAGCAAGTGTACATTATATAATTCAATATCTGGCAGGGTACTTGCTCGAGTAGTTGTTTTAATGTACATTTGTTTTAAAGTACTTACGTAACATAAGTCGAAATGTCACAATAGCTAAAGAGGAAATTATGCATTATTTTCAAATTCTTTTTATTTAATTTATTTAAATAACTGCGACTAAGTGAATGGATACTCTTATTTATATATAAATTACCTATTGTTGATGTTTTGTTTATTAAATTTTAGGCTGTTGGTACTGATAGAAACATTGCCGATTGGGTACTTGAGTACAGAGCCGACACATTGTCGTCTTTGATAACTTTTTTTCACAATGATTTGGAAGTAATGACTGATTTATACCAAAGCACTGAGAATTTTTCTGCAAAATTGTACCACATGTTCGAGACTTATCTAAAGATTTTAACATACAGCAGTAACTTATTCTCTAATATACCCAAGATACAATTACCAAAGGTGAGTAAGCTTGAGAAGAAAACTTATTTTTTCGTAATAGTAATAGGTTGTGATTTATCTTGTGTTTTGGTTATTAAACATTGTTTGTTTCTCTCTGCTCTTTTTATTCTCAACCATTGATATATGAAACGTTTATATTGTACCGGATAAATATACAATGAGGATTTGTTTTCATCAATCAGCCTTCTATATTTTTAACAATTTATTCTCTATTTACAACAATATTTAGATTTACTTATACATTTCAATATTATTGCAAATTGAAAACAGTTGGTGTAGGTTTGCTTTCCTTAGCTTGGGCGTTGACTCCCATCTCGGTCTAACGTTGTGGGAAATGTGTTATTTTTTCTATATATATATATTAACTATAATTTACTCTTTACATCAAATGGATTGATATGGATTTTATTCGAATTTGTTAAATCAATTCAATGTAATTTGTATTTTCTAATTTAAGATTATTGTTATTTGTAAAAAGGTTAAATTCTATAAATGAAGAAATTAAATTAATTGGAGGGTTATGTACTACGAAATTAAATCCTCACTCCATGTAATGCTTTATTTACTACTTAAAAAAAAGTATTATTATTTTTGCAAAATAATTATCGGGAATAATTCAATCATGTATAAATTATTATCTCATTACAAATTCATTTTTTTCTTTTTAACTTAAGAACTTGTCTATTCAATCTCTAGATATTCCCACAAACCACAACTGTAATGGATATTGTTACATGGAAGTCAACACATGCAAAGCTTATTATATTACAAAATTAAATTTGATATATATATATACTTTTTGTAGTTATAGATTTTTTTCATTTTATTGTTAATTATGAAAATAATTACTTATAAAAGTAAAAAATCTTTAAAGTTATTTCAATGGCTATTTTGAGCCAAAGGAGTTTTTTAATTTTTATAAAATGTATACAGAATTAAATGAATTTAAATTTCAATGATACTGATATAAAATACTTTATAAAATCGGACACTTTTTTCTCATTAATCACTTGGTAAAACATTGTTCTTCACCTGGTTTTGTTTTACTTATGTTTATTTTAACTTCAACTAGTTTCGGCTTAATGCCATTATCAAGAATGATGTACAATTGTAATATATACTTTTTACAATGATTATATATATGATTTATATATAAGCCTTATTACAATTACAACTATGGAATATTTTATTATGCAATAAGGGCATTGAGTATAGGGGAACCTCAAACATCTTCATTATCGTTAACCACGTTTTTTCCCACTTTTTATGGCCTTTGTGATCTTCAAGCCTTCGCGGGAATTAAATTGCCTAATCCCTTATTTTACACACAGTCAATAATGTTTTAAAGTCAAAACCTACACTTTTTGAAATCATGATGAATTTATGAAACAAAAATATCACAAACTTTTTTGTCTTACTCTTGAAATAAAGGGTGGGAGAAGGTACGAATTTGTAATGAGCAAATGTTGAATAACCTTTTTTGTTTTTCAACTAATCGTAATGATTTTCATGCCATACAAAAGTACTTATCATTTTTTTACCTAAAGAAATAAGTCAAAATAATTAAAGACAGTGACATTAATAACTTAATTTGATTTCAGAGTGCAAGCAATATATTTCTCGAAGCCACGCAGATCCTCCAGTGTTGTCAAGAAGTGGAACAAGTATTAGGAGGGACAATGCTTTATCACAACAAGTAAACTCCGTGCTTTTAAAAAATATCTTATATTCAATAATTCCAATTTACAGAGTTGTTGCCACTCAACTAAGTTCCAATTTGACTAAAAGACTAGTACTCACGGATCCGTACAGAATAAAATCACCCGCAGAAATTGTTGAAGTAGATTACCAGTTACCGCTAGGAGTTCAGTTGCTTCATGTCTACATTGAAGGTCCGGATTATCAGGATCTTTTGGAAGATGCTACGCGAACGAGGACTGTGCATCAGTTTTTAAATAAGAAACTGTTTAACAAAAAGGTAAGGAATTTGCTTATTAGGCAAACACAAAATACTACATTATGCATTGTATAAAATATACTCAACCAAGAATGAAGGACTGTTCATCAGTTTTTAAAAAAGAAACTGTTTAATCAAAAGGTAAGAATAACGAATTTGTTTAGAAGTATATTAGGTAAAAAATATATATTATCAAACTGTGTAAGCTTTCATAACCAGTGTGATTAGAAATATTTATTTTTATTATACTTATCTGAAAACACGTTCATTCCATATGCCTCTAGAATGATGGAATCGTCACTTTTTCAGGCGACCGCACAGAAAAAGTTTGTTTGTGCGATCATTCCGTGCACTAACCGATTTCCATAGCAACGATGTATTTTTCACTTCTGTGTTTCACTGACATTTTATTTTCCGTCTGTGAAATTCGTAAATTTGTTCAAATGTACACAGACTTAGAATATACTGATATTGTATTTTGAAATAAAGTGCTTACCAGATCAAATTCCGAAAAACAGGTATTGCATTTAAATTTCTTTAGAATTAGTGTAATTATTCACTGCCATAGATGTTACTGGTTTGAAAATAAATCAAATAATTTAAATATTTAGTTTTATATTGTTGTTTTCAGATAAGTATAATAAAAAATAGCGTTCATTACACGTCCAGAAATGGATTTTTCCGTGCTTGCATGACTTCCCGTGTGAGGCGTAGCACGGAAAAATCCTTTTTTCTGGACTCCTAATGAAATATACTATTCCGGGCTATTAGGCTGTGGTCTATTGGAGTGACTGATGATGATCAGTCACCGAGCAGACATCGAAGAGTTCATACGCCTTTCACCCACGGAGCCACTGAAGATGCTGACCCCAGTTGTCAAAGAAACGTTTGGATTAAACTCCATCAGACCATGGCCTAATAGCCTGGAAATCAACATTTCTAAAAAATATTATGTTATACATTGCACAAAATGGTTAAAATTTGGTCTACCTATAATGATTTAAGAAAAGACAGCAATACAAAATTATCTAATGTAATGTTAAGATGTAGCATTCGTAATCGTGTTTTTTTTTTCCACTTATTTTAACTGCTTTACAATTTTCCCACATTTGTTGGAGTTATTTTTTATGCACGGGGTCGTTTGGCAGTTCAGTCTTTCTGCACTGTGACCAATGGTCTACTCTTCCTACTTTATTCTGCAAGGAACCCTACTTTTTGAGCGGAGTCAAGAATGTCCTTGAGAAACTTGGTTCTTGGTTCCTGAAGTCTGAATTCTCCTCCAAACATTACAAGTCTACTGTGTGCTAATTAATAAATAGTATTACGTCGCATAACCGTCATGTAGTTTCCACTGCCTTATCCATCTTGCGAATCTTGTGTTTTACAGACATTTTTGATTCTTTCTGCCGAATACTGTATGATTGCCTTAGCCCTGGAGTGTTTCCCATGTGGGCTCGTTTCTGTTCATCTTCCAATTTTCTGACCATTTGTTTACTACTAGTAGGTTCTGGTTTTGTGAAGGTAGCTG
Source organism: Philonthus spinipes (assembly GCA_963082785.1). Taxonomy (NCBI): domain Eukaryota; kingdom Metazoa; phylum Arthropoda; class Insecta; order Coleoptera; family Staphylinidae; genus Philonthus; species Philonthus spinipes. The sequence goes on from OY720307.1 coordinate 11,706,834, forward strand.
ATTGAGTCTGTTTGCATTGCCAGCAACCCTAGAGTTAAAGCTCTTGGCTTTTAGACTCACTAGGGCTGCCTGGCTATCTAAAATGATGAATATCCACTTGGCTTTGAAATATTTTCCCAGGTAAATGTGTCTATCAATTGCCATTAGTTCGTCCTAGATAATACTTGGGGTCTTGCCCAATGGCACAGACTCCCTGTATATGCCAATACCTATACCCTTTGCAGATTTAGCTCCATCAGTGTACACTTTCCTGTCGTCTAGGTTTTTGACACTCTAGGTACTTGTTTGGTGGTGAGTGATAACCACTTGAAAATCATTGTCAAATAAAGTAAATAAAAATGATTTGAAAATAATTAATAAATTATTCTCACATTTAGCTTTGTGACTTTAGACTTACGTTATGTAAGCACGTTAAAGAAATGCACATTAAAACAACTACTTCCCGGGAAAATACCCACGCCAAACTTTGAATTACATAATGTACACCTGCTGTTTCATATCAATAAAATATTGCATAATCCAACAAATTTTTGATCCGAGAAAAATGTAATGCAAAAAGAAAACAAAAAGAACATTTCATAATATAATGCCATCTGCAGACACATGTTTCAAGATCTATCCCTCGTCAGTACAGCTCTGCTTTACACAATTTAAAGATGTTAAAATAAATCAATTAAATTAATTCAACTATACTCAGTGAAATTAAATGAATTATATGAAATCAAATTAAACTAAATCGATTTAAATAAAATTAAACGAAATTAATTCAACTTAAATCAAAACCGAATAAAATTAAATGAAACGAATTGAATTAAATTAATTAAAAAGAGTGAACCTCACCTAGCCGCATGCTCTGATAGTAATGACGGGCAAAAGAATTAATTATTTTCAAATCATTTTTATTTAATTTATTTAAATAACTGTGATCAAGTGAATGAATACTCTTTTCTATTCATTGTCAAAATTGAACTCTATCGGCATTGCGTCATTGGGGTATGTTAGTAACTCTAGGAAGGAAGGATCACTTATTTTCATTTGTCCCAGTGTGGGCGTGGTGCGCCTTTGACTGAGAGCACTGAGTAGACCTCCTTTTTAAACTTGTTTATGCAGCAGAATTGTGTGCATTGCTCCTGTGACTCCAAGGCATATAAGGCTTTCCAACTTTTGAAGTCTGTCTTGTGTCTTCTTCTCCTTTGTCTTCATTCACCAGACTAGGGAGCCATAGGTGATGATAGACTTTACTGTCGTAAGGTACGACCACAGTACCATTTTTGGTTTTAGCCCCATGCTTTTTTTTAGTTGGAGGTTAATCTCTACACTAACTAGCAAAGCTAGAATCATCTGTAGTTATCTGACAATAAAATGGCTTTAGAATTTTAATCAGCATATGAAAATCACAACTGGAAGCAGTTTTTGGAAAAATACAGTAAACACGGAGAATGGAATAAAATAATAATTTCAATTTTTTGAAAGACAAATAAAAATCAACAACAAATAGCTCTTTAAATTGTCAAAACTTGCCTAAATTAATGTATTAACAGCCTAATTCCCCTTAAAAAAGATAATTCCAGAAACTATTGAATTGGTATAAATACTCTGAAAATTTTAATAATAAAATTGTTTTTTTTTTTCACTGTACTTATTTAATGAAAAGATAACGTTGATTTTCAAAACATGGAGTTTTTATTCATTGCAATTTTTTCGCACATTTATTGATCCTTCTATTAAAGATAGCTACAAAATATACAAATTTCTTATGACTATTTAATTATGTACAAACTTGTTTCATGGAAGGAATGTTTTCAGAAATGGGGAAGTAGTTCAAAATTCGAATTTTTAATTGTATTCTAAATATATTTTTTATTTTCTACCTTTTTTTGTCTGCAATTTTTTCATATAGAGAATGATTTAATGGTTTTTGATTACTTCCACATTTTTAATGGATTTAATTTTCTCTTTTTTTATTAATGTAAAAATTTTACTTTTTTTTCCTGATTGATTTTATGGTTTTAAATTATTTCAAAAATTTTCAATAGATTTAATTTTCTGCCTTTTTTGATGTATATAAAATGTTTACATTCTGGTTAAATTTATGGTTTATTTATGATCTATTAAGTGGTTGAAAAATGTTGATGTACTTTTTTTTTTTTGTTTCTAATCACACTGATCGTTTTTTGTGATTATTTTTTATGTTCAAAATAGTTTTATAAGAACATTCTATAAATTGTTAAGGTATGATGAAAAAGAACATCAATGTCTACCAACTACTTAATAGATCATTAATAAACCTGAATTTATGGTTTATTTATGATCTATTAAGTAGTTGGCAGACGTTGATGTTCTTTTTCCTTTTTTAGTGATATTTTTTGTCTTTGTTCAAGAACATTCTATGAATTGTCAAAGATAGCTTTCATATTAAGTACAACTGTTGAAAATGTGGCGTAACTCTTAAGAAATTGTTAAAATTATAGAGTTAAACTATATTTTTAGTGAAATAAAAAAAAAACACATAGATAAAATTGCAATGAAAATGGTGGTAAAATGATTTCTTTTTTTTAAATCAGGTCGCACCTATAAAAGAACCGGTACTAACAGCGATGAAAAGAGACCAATCCCTAATCTTCACGACAGTACCTGAAGAAGATCCTGATGCACACTCTCCGGTGAACATAGAAAATAACACGATAACAACAAAACCGCTGACCCGCCCGAAATTTTTAAACCTGCGAAACAAAACGACCGATAACACCAATAATAAGCACGAGGAGAGAAAATCGGTTCCTAGTACCCCATTCCACGGCCAAACTAGTATATGCTCGACTCCTATGACCGATTTAAACAAAATCTTACACCAGAACGTCATTGCGATCTGCACGAATCCTGAGAAAAAAACGCCGCTGACGCCGGAGATTAAATTCACGGAATTCATCGAGACTGATTTGGAGAATAATTTAAATTCCACTAGTGTTAACTCGCTTTTATCCGCTGTTTCTGAAAAATCCGAAAACGAGGGGTTGAATCAGAATAAAATCAATAACAAAACGCCGTATTTGACGGTTAATAATAACAACGTGGAGAATCTGAATTTGAAAAACAGTTCGAGCTTGCTGGAACTGAATAAAAAGGAGGAGAGCCTGGAAGTGCGGTACAAAAAGGGAAAAGGCGTCAAGATTTACAAGACAATTGCCGATCCGACTTTTCCGGTATTCCGCTCTGACGGTTCGATAATTTCAGAATCCCTGTACGACGAGTTTTTAAACAAACACGTTAATTTCTTAAACAACGAGGCGAATAAAAGCAGGAAAATGTACTTCGAGGCTAGCCGGCATGAATTGAAACGGCCATTCGACTATCGTGATTCCGATGAAAACGCAACGGACGTCTGGAAGTCAATCGAGGATTTCGATATAATCCCCAGGAGGAGTGAAAAACAAAAAGTCGATTCTCCGGTGCGAAAGAGCGATTCGCTTAAACTCAAAATTGATAGTCTGAAAAGCAAACCTGAAGAATTTGAAAAGGAGAAAAGCGAGGAATTTAGAAAAAAGGATGATTGTTTTGACGATCAAAAAATCAAACCTAAAGAAACCCGCAAGGCGCTGTCCTTACCCCTGAAATCCCTCTCTTTGGATTCCGAAAGCTTGTATTCCCCAACTGTTAAGAGTAATAAGGGGGTTCAACTCACGCCGCTAATGTCGAAATTAAGTTTGTTGGCGATGGAGGAGAGGTCGAGCGGTTTTTGCAGCAGGGATACAACACCGAGTGAATACAAGGATTTCAGATTTACTCCGACGACGGCAAATCCTAGTTATTCCTTTTTGGGCGGTAAAAATAAGGAGAGTAAGTTCAGGAGGTGTGTGGAGGAGAAAGTTAAGAAGGGGGTGCTCTTCGTATGCGGACAACAGGATATGGTGGTAGGATTGTTGCTTGAGGAGGATGCATGTGGCTCACCTGATGTCGTTAAACAATTAGTGAGTTTATGATTATAACATAATTTTCTGTTTTAAAATTTCATTTAAAAAATTGTATTTGCTACCATGAATATGATCGGAATCATGAAACTTAATCCATATCTGATTTATTCCAAGATATATGCCCAAATAATAATTATTAATTTACCAGGTAGGAGTAAAATAACAGATATAACATTGGAATGTATGTTTTTTTTTAGTTTATTATTTCAAAGATGCATGTAATTGATACTTCCAATAGTTTTGATTAAAATAAAATTAGAAAATAAAATATTTTGATTAAAATGTAAATAAAATTTACATATATGCAGTTATTTGAATTAAAATTAAATAAGGAAAAATTACTCACAATGATCACTAAAATTGGATCATTCCTTTTTTCCAATGCTAGAAAAATTACTTTCACACTATTATAAATAAAAAAAAAACACTCACTTTTTTGTATTCATTTTAACTTCATTGGTGACCAGTGTTTTTTTATCTTTGATAGTAAAAATGTATAGGGAAATCCGAAGTGGTTTGTGTAAGAAGAGATAGAAATGGAAACAATCAAGCTTGATTGGTATAATAAACAAAATGAGCATTTATTTCAGAATAGGAGTAAAAATTTATCATATAATTACCGCCTTAACTATACAATATTTACTTACACTCTACGTTTTTGATGAACATCTATTGAAACAACTACTTCCCGACCTGACCCGCCAAACATTAGATTACACAATATATGTTTGTTGTTTCATGCCAGTACCACTGTGTATTGCTATGGTTTGAGTCGAAAATATTTAATGAAACGCACCCACAAGTCATAATTTCAATGCTATCTATAGACATGTGTTTCGGGATTTATCCCTTATCATTATCTTGTAATCCTACAGTGGTTAAAATTTACGTACCTTTTTAATCAGGTTTAGAAATCGATTTTTTTATTGTTAAAAAATAATCATGCATTTTTATTTCAGTTTTTCTTACTTTTACACTAAAATCTCCCAATACCCTATGCAGTTCTTGTGTAGGTATTAAAGTTAATACAGATAACGCAAGCGTCATCTATTGCGTAATTTCATGTAGCATCGTCAACGATTTGGGTCTATTAAATTAATACAGTATTTGAAGAAAGTATACTTTTTTCTGATTATAGGTTTACACTTTTTGTATAAAATTGTTCTTTAATTAATCTAGTGGGAAATGTGCGTCGAATCCCTGGGACGCCTGGAGAAGCAATTGAGACAGTGTTTAGAAATGTACCCTGGTGGAAATGGACAAACAGAAAACGGCGAACCGTACAGTTACTTGAGCATAGATCAGCATTGGGATACAGTGCAAAGGGGCGGACCTTGGGGTGGTATGGAACTGGGAGCCCTCACTCACCTCCACAGAGACTTCATGGACACCAAAAACTTAACTGAAATATTATTGAGGTAATATAAAACAAATGAAAAATATTAGCAATTACAACTAATTTAAGATTTAATTAGAATAAAGTTTTTATTCTAATTAAATCTATTTTTTTCAGTTAATAATAATGTGCAAACCCAATTTCTTTTACCATCTCTTATTAGAGGCATCTATTAAGGGGAATGCCTAAATTTCATTATTATATATTTCAGTAAAAAAATTCATATTAAAAAAACGTCATTACTGTACTTCAAATAATTATAGGGAGGGTCTTCAATATATATATATATATATTATTCTAATTTATATTTAAAAAATATTTAACAGTAAGTCATAAAATAATGGCGAAAGTAGGAAGCCCAATTTATTTTATTGTGGGATTATTTTTTTAGCCCGTAATTAATGAGTACTATGCGATAGAAATTTCTGAAAATAAATACTGGACTATTCAGCTATCTTGCGGAAAATGTTGGAACTTTCAATGTTCGCGTATAAAAGGGCGTCGCTTAATGGATTTTAGATTTATTTATCCTTGAGGCTATAAGAATTCGCATATGCCGTGCATTAGCATAAAGTGAATTATATATTCGCTTTAATATTATCTTGCTTCCAAGATCCTCGTGTAGTAAACAAGTTAGACCTGCTTTTTCAATCATCATTTAAGATAATCGAATAAATTAAACATTTAATTCAAATTACCGATCGATTACTTTATGTCTGTCATAAAGTACATGTGTAAAATAACCCTATTTTGTAATCATTAGGTAAAGCATTAGTAAATCACGGGAACAGATATGTAAAGCTTTGTTAAGAGTAAAGCAAAGTCATAGTTAAGAGAAACGAATAAATTAAATATTTAATTCAAGCAACTGATCGATTACTTTATAACAGAAGTACATTTGTAAAATGACCGCCTTTGCAATTTGTTAAGTGGTGTTGTGCTTACGTTGCTAGCGTTAGGTCTAAGAAATTCCAACGGTGTTTAAACGTATAACACTTTATTTACAAAGTTATATACATGTTTGCGGTACCGTAATCGATCTCTGTTTTTGTTTGAGGGTGCAACTCACCGTCCGCGAGGGCGGTGGGGCGCACGCAAGCGCTAATACAATCATTAGGAAAAGCATTGATAAATCATGGGAATGGATAGGTAAAACTTTGTTAAAAGTAAGGCTAAGTCATAGCAAAGAAAAACGAGTTTATTCATTTTAATGTATTCATTTAAATAAATTAAACATTTAATTGTAGTTACTGACCTTATATCAGAAGAATATTTTTAAAATCTAAACTTAGTTTAAACCAGCTTGTAAACTATGAGAGGTACTCCACCGTGTTTCCAAACAATTTTATAAGTGTGCCTTAGTCTTGACCTAAATAAAAATAATTGTCACATGCTTATAATTAGCAGCATTACACAATTAATTGTAATTGTGTAATTCTAATTAACATGATTAATTATGTGATTAATTGTAATTGTATTTGTAAATAAAACAACAGTGTTTTTAAGTTTCACAAAATTTATTGTAATACACTGTTACAATTGTTTTAATTTAACTGCTAGAATTGATTAATGATTATTGATCATCATCTGCCTCATAATGTTATTGTGTTGGCGAAAAACTGTTGTTTTATTTACAAATAGTGTATTATGGAGTTTCATCAAGTAAAAGCCTCACCGGGCGCGTAGATACAAAAAAAAATCAGGGAGAGGATTAGGGTTATGACTTCTTACTGTTAATTTGTAGTACAAATTAAATTAAAAAAAAAACAACGAATAAACAACCCCATGAGCATTCATTTTAGTACTGTTTCATAAATATGAAAATAACGTTTAATGTTGTTACAGCGTTGCTAAAAGGTTATTTCTTTGTCCCTATCTACTCCACTGGCCTCAACCATCTATTTGTGTGATTATTATATCCTATTAAATGTTAACGCAGGAAATGTTTCTTCTAATTTTCAGAGACGACGAGTCGATAATTTACGGCCACCACAGTGGAAAAACAGAAGTATTCTACTTGCAATCGGCGAGCAGTAACGCCGGTCTTCCAACACCAGCTGATCCCATGGGGGTCGTACCCCTGAAAGCGAAACGTCGCTTGGAACGCGACCACGCAATCATACTATTGTAAGAAGCGAAAGTGAAACGAAAAACAAAAATAGTAATTTCAAATGTGTCAAATTATAAACCGAACGCAGAAACCAAAGGAATGCAATAATGCTAATAAATCTAGTAAAAGAAAAAGGTATTTTGAAATAAAACATAATTATAATGTTTATATTTATGAAATAATTGAATCATTTTTTTAAACTATTCTCAGTAATACAAGCTGAATGAAAAATTATGCGGGAAAGTCCTTGTAAATTCAATAATATGAAGATCAAGCTACAATTATTAAGGATCTAAGAAACGTTAGCTATACAAAAGAAATTGTTGCTTATTTAATAATCCATTTTTTATATCAAAATCAGATTTAATTTGAAAAATTGATATCAAATCACATATAAAATTTTCCACTCATTAATTATTCATGTGATTTAATAATCACTCAAACTAATAAAAAAAATTACGAATTCAAAAATTGTGCAGGATATAAAAATGTATTAAAAAAATCTTAAAAAGGACAGTTTCATGTTTTTAATTTGGAAATTTGCTGTAGATTTTTGTCATTCTTGTCATATAAATGAAAAGAACCAGTGCCTACTAAATAAACATGCCGGAATATCGTAGTGGGGAAATCGAAATCTTGGAGACTATTTGGAGTCCTCGCGAGCAAATTTATTCAGCTATGAACCATCATGATGGAAACATCCTCCTGTTCATAATCAATTCCTTACCTAATTTGGAATTTTATTTTCATCTTAATAAAATAATTTCAATTAATTATCTTTAATTTTTAATAGAACACTTAAATATTTGTCAATATAACTACATGCAAAAATAATTCTTACAATTTAAACCATTTGCATTAAAGCGATGCTTCAAGGACATTTAGGCCTGTATATTTAGTAGGCACTGGTTCTTTTCATTTATATGACAAGAATGGCAAAAATCTGCAACAAATTTCCAAATAAAAAAAAAATCAAACTGTCATTTTTAAGATCTTTTAATATATTTTCATTCCAAATTAAAAAATCATAAGGAATACAATTTAAGTGGAAATGTATTAAAATTTTCTATTTTTAATAATTGTTATTTGATTTTTTTTTAAAAAGAGCATAACAAATTTATAAATTGAACAGAATACAAAAATGTGTTAAAACACCTTAAACTTATTTATACCTTAAATGGTATAAAAAAAGAATTTAATTAAAACAAAATGTGTCAAAATAAATGTAATAATAATAACGTATATTTAAAAATATAAATGAACAAAAAATGAATAAAAGGATCAAAACAAGGTTTTTTAAAGTCTACCATTTCGGAGTGCCAACGCAAATATTTTTTGAAAGGAATCTATTTGAAGCGAATTCTTATTTCTTTTGGTTTTTTGTAAATATACAAATCTAATAAAATAAAATAAATCAAGATACGAAACATTTTCCATGATCTCTTAAAACTGATAATTACTGTACAAGTAAATTTTCTTTTAATAATACTTTTGCGGCATCTATAGCTTTTATTTTTAATATATATAATATATATATTTAACTAAATTTTAGCTTAATTTTAAACTAAGCTAGATTACTATTTGGAATTGTAAAACAATCGTTTTCCATTTTCTACATTAATGTTTACATTATTTCAATTTCACTTTATTAACGGAATTTCCATTTCCAAATTACACATTAAAAATTTTACAAGAAAAGTGTGACGCACTAAAAACATTACAAAACATATGTATAAAAAAGGTAATTTACCAATCACAAATTACGACAAAATATATAATAAAAATAATATGCATCAAAATAATTATTTATCAATCCCAAACAGTTCATAGTGAAAACAATATGCAACTGGCTTATTCCTATCTTCAAGTCATAATAAATAAATATAGATAAAAAAATCATTTATGTAATATGAATGAGATGGGAAATATCAATACGGCGTAAATGGGCTGTGAAAACTGCAAATGAAGAAGTGAAGAGCATAAAGTTAGAATTGATTTATATTTATATGTAATACACATTAAAAAGTACTCTTTTCTTGATTTTGATCATTTTTCAATTATGTGTCAAACAAAAATATTTTTTCAATTTAAATAATTTTTAAAAATAAAACAAGAGTTTTTTAAGTTTCACATGCCACTGTATTGGCAAAACAATTATAGCAGTATCTCTACAATAAAAATAATTACTAATCTTAAAAAAAATGCTTTATTTGCAAATAATGTATTAAGGAGTTTGATTATTTGAAATGAAATTATGTGTGATTCAAAGAAATATTACTTGTACAACCTTTTAGAGAGATTTAAGACTCTACCAAGGCAGGCATTACATAAAATGCACAGAGGCTGTATAATTTAATAATTTACAGAATCTAATATACAAGACTTAAATGATAGATCCAATTATTTAACTAGTTGTAGCATTATTTAAATAGACTCTGTAATATTTCCTAAATTATTATACTAATAAGTCCGCCCTTATTCAAAAAAAAAAGAAGAAAATAGAATCATTTGTTATCATACATTTAGAAAATCGATTGCAAATGATTATTTTTTTGTTGTTGTTTAGCTTGTAATAATGTTAGGTGTTATTACATACACATTCCGGTTAGTAATAAGTGTTGAAATTTTAGGGATACAAATATGATGTTTGATTATTTTTTGTTTGTTTTTGTTAAAATCTAGTCGTAAAAAATTATGCATGAATCAGAATATTATTTTACTAGATACAGAAGGAAGCAATTTAACTGTGATATAATTTCTTTTGCGGTGGATGAATTTCAGAATTCGGCTTAAGTTATAAAATGTATTATGAATACAATAGGTTTGTTCTGTACTAAGTTAAATTGAGTGCAAGTTTGTGTCACAAGTAAGATTTATAATGTTCTCAGTGCTGAAACTTAAAAAAATGCTGCATTAGTTGGTGTTATGAACAAATCTATAGAAATATAAAAGAAAAACCTTTTAATTACTTGCTCACAGTTATTTAAATTAAAAAATAATTTTATTTTATAGAAACACATTTGAGATCAATTCGAGGCTATTTCGTATGGGAAATGTAAAGTTTAACATGTGCGTTATTATTAAATACTTCACATTCTACATAAATATATCTATTACAAGGCTTAGACAGTGATGATAAAAAACAACGTATACGATAAATTTAACATTACCCTTACAGAATAGCCCCGATTATTTGTTTAAAATGTCGTTCCAATTTTAACTAACATATTAAGACGACGCAAGCGCTATCTTTAGCCTAATGAAATTGGGAACACACTAGTCTGATGAGGTTCGACAAACCGAAATGGCCATCAATAATTATTCATAAGCTAGATGAATGATGGTTGAACATTTTATTAAAAATTAACATTATTCAAATAATTGAATAAAGAGGTAACCTCGATATACTTTGTTTCAATTTTAAATAAAACTCTGATTTACTCTGTTTGTATAACTTTGATATTTATTATAGCCACTAAAGTTTAAAAGTTATACAAAGGTAATTAGTGTTTTATAAAAAAAATATTATTTTTATTCTCGTTATAAAACTCGATCGACCAATATCAACAAAAATATGCTAATGTATGATCCAAGTTTGTGCTTCCTAACTTAATGCATTTTTACCTTGCTTTGCGGTCAAGATTTATTCTAGTTCATTTAGACGCAAATAAAAAAATCTAGGGGTTTGAGTTTAAAATTGATCGTATGCTTCGGTTGTCAAATTCATATCTAAATTATAGATTTCATGGCTTTTTTTGTATATCATAAATTATTCCCCTCTTTTTAGTTTTAATTTCTCAATTTATTGTAGTCATCACTTCCAAAGAATAAACTATGATTTCGGATTATGGTTAATAAATTTAACACAAACGCAATAACGATACTCTATCTAGTTGGAACATTCGTCTAGACCAAGGCAATCTGCCTTTGCACGTGATTTATCTGACACAAATACATATATTAGAGGTTATATATATGATAATCGTTTGTTTTAGATTTAATTTTCCAAATTTCTTGTAGACAGCACGTCCTAAAAATACATGTGTGATTTGGAATTTTTGATTATATCAATGTATCGATAACAAGGTATCGATATGGTTGACGATGCCACATTAAATTAGGCAATAGATGGCGCTTGCGTTATCTTCCATTTATTATGATTAATATCAACAAATAATTGAAAATTAAAAAAAAAACAGTGGTTTTGTTTTCATAATTTTATTGATTCATGCATAATTTATTATTTATTGAGTTCTGTATTAAGAAGAAAAAAAAAACACGTGTATATAGATGTACCAATTGTTTTTCTTTTTAACTAAATGCCTATTGGAGTTAGAATGAAATATTTATATTAGAAAATAATTACTTTTATAGTTGGTTATGATTTCTGCATGCATTTTAAAATCCATTTAATATCTTTTAGTGATTTTTTTTTGTATGAACAGTTTTCTATTACAAAAAGCCTATAGGTAGCTCTAGATTATTCCATAAAAAATATCTAATTTATACAAAAATTATTGTAGTAACGTCCTGTACAAATCAAATCTGAAAGTATCTATTTTTAGCCTCAATTTTACGTACTTAGATGATATTGTGCCAATGTGTAATTGTTTATAATTTTCGGTGATATATTTTTTGTATTTATTTTAAATAAATGTTTTTAAAATTAATGTTGCAATATGAATCTCTTTTTTTTTCAGTTGTTTCATTAAATTTTTGTAGTTGTATGTGACGATTAAATTTGAATTTACTTTTTTATAATAAAATTCATGTACTATTTTTAATAAAATATGCTTTAATTGTTTCTATGGTTCTAACGGTTGGGCTGAAAGTTCGTAGGCTGACAAATAGATGGCATTATTAAATCCTTATGATTTTTAGTTAGCCCTAACCTTCAAAAGATACCAATATAAAATGGACAGCTGTCGGACTATTAGTTTATGAGTGAAATTAAGCATTTTGGGAAAATTAACTTTTATTAGTTTCGAAAAATTGATAAAAAGGAATTTCGTGTGTTAATAAAGCATTGCTTTTTATGGAAATATATATATACAGGGTGATTTTTTTATCTTGAGACAACTAAATATATTGAAAACTAAGAATCTTATCAAGAAATGTTTCGAATAAAATTTGTTTGTCTCGGGGGGGCCTATTGGATGATACCAATCTCGACCTGCCACCGCCACCCCCCTGGGGGTGGGAGGTGGGTCAAGTTGCGAATTTCAAATGGGAACTCCTATTTTTTATAGAGGATTCGGATTCTTCGCAAAAAATACGTAGATTTTGTTTGAAACATTTTTTTGCTTTCCAGTAGATGGCGCTGTAATCATACAAAATACAAATGTTCGCAATTCTAATGAAATTGCACCAGGGGATGAAAAAAAAGTGATGGTGTTTTTAAGAATCTTATCTGTTGATAAGAGTAAGCACCCCCCCAACCACTGATAGAGGGGGGGGGGTTACTTTTCAAATCGTAAACAAATTTCAAACTGCTATAACATCGGTGATGCTTGTAATCACCAACGGGGTGCTTGTTTTAGGTGAGTCCCCTTGCCTCTGTACTATACCACCTCTTCCGATCCACCGGCGAGGGTATACGCGATCTAATACTTCTCGTTTGTTAAGGGGGAGGTCTGCAAGCAATAACGGAAGTTCGTTCTCCAAGGTTTCGATATTGTCGCCAATTATGCCACACCCAACATTTACGTTCCAAGGGCGCTGATGTTCAACTTGACGTAACCAATTTGGGTTTTCGGTACTCCAATAATGCATGTTGTGTCGATTGACTGCACCGTGATTCGTGAAAGTTGACTCATCAGAGAACAATACTCTCGCAAAGAATTGAGGATCCCTTTGTATTTGCAGAAGCGCCCATTGACAGAACGTTATTCGATTCTGAAAATCATCGCCATGAAGTTCTTGATGCAAGGAAACACGAAACGGATGATATTTATTGGTATTCAATATTTTCCAAACAGTACTCTGACTAATTCCCGCACCATGACTTATTTGTTGAGTACTGAGGTGGGGATTATGGGCTACTGCAGCTAGTACCGCAATTTCATTCTGTTCCCCAGCAACTGTTCTTCGGCGGTTCCTTTTTGGCTGAACACTTCCCTCGGTAGAGAACTGTTGAACAACCTGGTGAAATGAAGCGCGTGATTGCACCCCGTCTGGAAAACGTTGAGCATAAAGAGTAACAGCATCATCCAGATTCCTACCACTTTCTTCATAAATTAACACCATTTCAATTTTCTCTTGCAACGTTATAGCCGCCATCGTAACCAGTACAGCATTCAATAAAAATTACTAAGAAATGAAGGAACCTGACTCAAAAGGGACGATGTGCACCGACTGAAAGTAGACCAAAATCTGAGGTAACCTAATTCAAGAAGTAAAGCGGTGCGTGGCGAATGGAAACGGACTAAAAACTTAAAAAAAATGATGTGCTCCCAATCGTTGCAGACCAGGATCTGAAGAAAGATGTGCATCCAATGGAAGCAGACCATAAACTGAGAGCCGAAGTGCACGCAATGGAAGCAGACCAAAGAGTGAAGATTCGCAATTAAAAAAAAAATGGTTGTTGGACTTTTTGGCGTACACAAGACGCAATCGATTTATCGTTAACGTCATCTCGCAATGTTTATTCAATTTTGTATGTTTAAAAACTTTACAAATTTTCAAAAACTTATTTTGTTTTTTTTATTTTGTAACGTTTTAGCAATAAGATCTTGGAAGAGTTCTAAATTCTTTTAGACCTATTTCATTCACTTTTAAAAGATATAAACCATATTATAGCAATTTGGAATTTGTTTGATTTGATATTTCAAAGTTAGCCCCCCCCCCCCCCCCCCGCTCACTTTCAGAGGTTGTTGGGTGCTCACTCTTATAATTCTTACATAAGATAAGATTCTTAAAAACACCATCACTTTTTTTTTTCATTAGGGACAGGGAAAAATTCTGCCAACCAAGTGATTCATGTGTATTAGAAATTCTGCGATTGTTGTAATTTCTGATTTGATTACTGAATTTGCCTATTGTTGATTCCACCACGAGTTGAATCATTATGGTTCCCACCCCTATAGAAACCTCTACCGCTCTCTGGTTATTGTTAGGTCGTATATTTTTATTTTAAGTGTTCCTTCTATATTGATTTGAAGGAGTGCAGTTAAAGTTAGCGCGAAAATAATTATGAATTCTATTTTATTCACGACAATGACTCTAAAAAATTTGTTCATGTTGTTTCATATTGTTAGTATTAGTGGTTTTATTGATATTATCTTCCTGTTCGGCTGCAGTTATAGCATCTTTTAATTTCCCATAATTGCGATGCTTAATAACTATCAGAGTAGTTCATTATTTTTCAGGGCATTGGCAAATGCTTATACAGCCAATTCTACGTTAGCATCTGACAATGCACGTATAGCTTCTTCACTGTTAGTTTCATTTACATTAGTTAAAGTTAAATTAGTTTTAAGATCTTCAACACTAGTTTCGTATACTTTAACTGATTTAGAATTGTGTCTGAGCATTCCTATTTCTGAATATAACGAAGCAGCATTCTGTTGCAACTGAATGTTTCTGAATTAAATTATTTTTAATATTTGCAATTAAATCGGAATTTTAAGCATACTTCTTCTTTAATATTAAGTTACATTAGTTTCGCCATTCATTTGTGGTAACATAGATGCAGCTGTTTTGAAATCAAACTTTTCAGCGACTTTTAAATGTATATCTACAAGTAAGTCAGTACTATCACTCTTTAAATTAATTTTAAATGTAACTATTAAGATATGTCATACAGAATTGGCCTTTAGACTCAGCAGCAGTGAATTTGACTTTTTTATCCACAAATAATAGAAAAATTAAAAAAAAATGAAAATTTTGATTTTCTTTAACAATTAATGCCTTCACAATCAACAATTTTATAATAATGTTCCCTAAATTTAACATTCTTATAATATTGTCTTAAGGTTGCGGTTTAGTAGAAAGAGGTAGCTTTATAGTAAAATGGAAATAATCGTTTGAAAAACGAGCCATTCTTTTGGATTTAATAATATGAATATGTATTTACATTTTTATCTACCAAGTATAAAATATCAGTCTAAATAAAATTGCCAATATTTATATAGCTATCATTTTCATCTAAACCGCATTAATATCTAATGCAATTATTTTTACTTCGCCCACAAGAGAAGTAGCTATGTTTCACAATTAGTTTTTTTTATATATCTTCTGCTAATATTAATTTTTTAAGCCCTAATATTTTTTTCCTATAGTATCTAGTTTACTTTGTATTTTGGCTAGATCCAATAGCCTATGCTGTGGATTATTATTAATATTACGAACTATTTTTTTTAAATTTATCATGGACTTTATTAAAATATTCTAAGGCAGTATTTCAAAAACTATGAGATCCAATAGTAGGTCGCGAGCGAATATTGAGTGGGCCATTGTATACATAAATTAGAACAAACAAGGCAGCATTAAGTAATTCCACAACTCGCCACTACCTTTTGTCAGACGGGTCGGAGCCTAGTCAATATTGCAAAGCTCTACTCTAAGGTATTACTCAAAACTTAGGGTTTAAATTGCTAATTAATTATAAATATGCAAAAAAACACGAATGCGATAAGTTCATTCAGACTTACAGTTGCGTGGAGTGCATAACCTGCAGTTGTTGAACTACCTGTAGGAGTCCTGAAGACTGACCATGGAGATGTGGGTAAATTCTTCCCGGGTCAAGGAATTCCTTGTTCCAACTGCAAAAATTACTTACATTGTAAGTTTTACAAACATCTATTGAAACAACTACTTCCCGAGCACATACCGCGCCGAACATTGGATTACACAATAGATATTTGTTTGTTGCATAGCAGTACTACTTAGAGTATAAGTAATTTTTGCAGTTGGAAAAAGGGATTGATCGAATTTTATTGATCATTGCCAGAAATTTTCCTTGTTTAATTTCATTGTAATTGAAGCTTTCTGTTTAGCAACTAGAAAAAAATAATATTTTTTTAATAAATTGAATGTGGTAATATTAAATATTCTACTACTAAACCTTTATTATCTGAGGAAATAATACATTGTATGTAATCTAATATAATATACTAAAAAATATTTTTGTAATTAGCAAATAAATCAAAGTTTATGAAATCCAAAATTTATAAATTAATATTCGTAGAGAGGCGTCAGAATAATCTGTAGTTTATAAATTGTCTCTAAGGTCCTATTCATATTGAGGCGTTAGATTTATGAAATACAAAGTCTATAAAATGTCTTTAATTAAAACTCAAATATATCACGGCCTAATATCCCGAAAATCAACAATTATAATACATAAAATGTCTTTAAGGCTCAAGATTTATGAAATACAATGTCTAAATATAGTTTTTAAGGCCTTATTCATTGTGAAAAATCAAGTTTTGTTAAATCCATTGTTTAAAAATTGTCTTTAATGCCATATTTGTAGAGCTGGGTTAGAATTGATAAAATCCATAGTTTATAAATTGTCTTTAAGGTCCTATTCCTAGTGAGGAGCAATATTTATGAAATCCAAAGTCTATAAATAGTTTTTAAGGCCCTCTTCACAGTAACGCGTGGGATTTCTGAAATACGCAGATTTTAAGATCTTATACATAGTGAGGAATAAAGGTTTATGAAATCTAAAGTTTATAAATTATTCTTAAAGCCATATTAGTAGTGAGGCGTCACAATTTATTAAACGAATAGTTTATAAATTGTCTCTAATGTCCTATTCATAGTGAGGCGTTAAGATTTATGAAATATAAAGTCTATAAATTGTCTATAAGGCCTTATTCATAGTTATGAGACAAGCTATATGAAATGTAAAGTTTAAAAATTGTCTTTAAAGTCATATTCGTAGAAAGGTGTCAGAATTTATGAAATCCAAGTCTATAAATTGTAAATTAAAAAAAAAGTTGCATGATACAATATGTTATTGATAAGCAACGGCAAGTGTACATTATGCAATTCAACGCCTGGCGGGGTATTTGCCCGAGAAATAGTTGTTTTAATGTGTATTTGTCTAAAGTATTTACGTAAATCAAGATGTCACAGAGCTAATTGTGGAAATAATTTATTAATTATTTTCAAATAAATTTTATTTAATTTATTTAAATAACTGTCACCAAGTGAATAAATAAGCTTTTCTATGTATAAATTGTCCTTAAGGCTCAAGATTAATGAAATCCAAAGCCTACAAATAGCTTTTAAGGTCCTGTTCATAGTAAGATGAGACTTTATAAATTGCCTCTAAGATTCTATTCATAGTGAGGCATCTGAAATCCAATGCCTATGTTCATAGCGAGGCGTAAACATTTATGAAATAATTTAATAAATTGTTTTTAAAGGCATTTTATTGAGGTTCTGTGAAATTCAGAGTCTATAAATTGTCTTTAAGGTCGTATTCATAGTGAGGTGTAAAAATTAATGAAATCCAGATTTTGTAAACGAGCCCAAAACTGATTATTGCATTGAAGCTTTCAGAAATGATTAATAAAATTCGATCAATTCCTTGTTCCAACTGCAAAAATTACTTACATTGTAAGTTTTACAAACATCTATTGAAACAACTACATCCCGAGCATATACCGCGCCGAACATTGGATTACACAATAGATATTTGTTTGTTGCATGGCAGTACTACTTAGAGTATAAGTAATTTTTGCAGTTGGAAAAAGGGATTGATCGAATTTTATTGATCATTGCCAGAAATTTTCCTTGTTTAATTTCATTGTAATTGAAGCTTTCTGTTTAGCAACTAGAAAAAAAAATATTTTTTTAATAAATTGAATGTGGTAATATTAAATATTCTACTACTAAACCTTTATTATCTGAGGAAATAATACATTATATGTAATCTAATATAATATACTAAAAAATATTTTTGTAATTAACAAATATAAAATTTATAAGAAAAGAAGAACACTTACCTTTAGATCGTAACCAACAAACAGATAGGGGATAAATAAAACCCAATCGAATATATATATATTTTTTTGTCGTCTTTAGAATGCACATTTTATTCATATATAACAAACAAAAGAAACATTCGGACAAAACAATAACGAAACGAACCAATCCAAAACTTACGAAAGTAATTGCAAAAATTTGCGTACCATTCACTACACTACAATTGTGTATTTGTTTTTTTTCTTTATTTTAATCCTATATAAATTATCTTTAAGTTTTTTTCTCTTTATCAACAATACGTAGTCGTTTATGTAATAATTAGTATTTTTTTAATTAATAAACTAAATACAATATAATATCACAATAATTATAACAATATAATAAATGCATGTTGAACAGAAAAAACGAACGCATGTATTTAAGTTATGTTAATTTAATTAATTTTTTTTTAATTATAATGGCAGTGAATATTATTAAATAACAGAAATAATTTTATGAGTAATAATAATAATTATAAAAAATACATCAATAAAAAGTCAATAGAAATTTTAATTAACATATCTTAATTAGCAATAAAATGATTAATATTATAATTAAATTCCCCATTTAATTTATTGATTAGAAAATCATTTAGAATAAATATATTAAATAAACGAAGATAAATCAATATTATTATTATTACTTCACATTATTAAAAAAATACTTATATTGATTTAATAATAATAATACAATATTTTATATTTATTTATGAATTAATAAATCTAAAATATATAAATTTGGATTTAAATTAAAACATCATTTTTGTTAATGGTTTTCTTTTAATACAAAATCAAGTTAATAAACAATTGAACACATATAAAATTAGAAATAATCGAATATTTTCCTTATTACATGTGAAAATTATAATTTACGATAAAAATTATTGGCAGTGTGTATTAAATAATGATTATGGGGTTTGTAATGTAATGAACTTAATGATTTGGAAATTATTTTTAAAAATACAATAAATAAATAGTAGATTAATTAATAGGATAATTGCGAATTTTCCGTATGAAGAAATGTTAAATTTAACATGTAAATGTTATTAAAACCTCTGAATTTAAGTGTACGTATCAATCTTAAAATTCGCTTAAATTGTGATAATAAATAATTTAAGTTAAACCTTACTCTTTATCATCGCAGTTTAAGCTGTTATGATGATAGAATATAAACTACACCTTATTATTTATCATCACAATTTAAGCTGTTATGATGATAGAATATAAGCTACACCTTATTATTTATCATCACAATTTAAGTTGTTATAATGATGAAGAATGTAAGCTACACCTTATTCTTTATCATCACAGTCTAAGCTGTTTTAATTTAACATTTTATGTACGGAACAGCTCCGAATAATTCATTTGTTAATATATTGTTATGTTGGCAAATGAATTATTAATAAAGTAATTAATTAAAAGAAGGAATTACGATAATATTAAGTGCATAAGAAAAAAGCATCACGAATTAATAATTTATTTATAAAAAGTAATACAATCGAAAAATTCATACAAAATTTTGACAAATAAAAGGTAAATAAAAATGTATACATATTTTTAAATTACATTATTAAATTAATATAATATTGATTTGTTAATTAATAATTTCAATAAAAATAAAAATGTTTCTAATAGACAAAATTAATTAAAATTATATAATGCATTATTAAAAAAGAAAATGATTAAATTTTAATAAATGAACAAATAAAATGAATAATATGTATTTAGATAGATTTTCTTTATTGCATTCATGAAACTTTACACGTTTCGTAATTTTCATAGTTCATATATAACATAATTCTAAATCTAAATTCAAAAAAACACGCGCGCTCACGCACTCTCTCACTCATTATTTTCGTTTCTCTTTTTTTTATTCATTTTACTTTTAGTAACCCGAAACATTCATTCCATCATTAAATACCTCACTGTTGTTTTAATCCGCACGCACGCATCTTCATTTTATAATTTAATTTTTCGAAAATTCAATCTAACATAAAACGATTTTTCGAATTTTTTTTTGCTCTCTCGTAATTTATATTTTTATATCATACATAAATACCAAAAAAACGTTGTTTTTTTTTAGATTTTCAATTTGCTTCTTCAAGAGAGGAACGTCATCCGTACTCTCAGATAAAATTTCGAATAATTTTATTTATATTTTATATATACTTTTCTTTTTAAAAATATCTACAATAATAGTTTGCGTGTATTTTTTTTCTCCTTCTTCTTTTTTCTTTTCTTTAATTTCTCTTAAAACTGTTGTTAATTTTTTTATATAATATTTGTTTTTCCTACTTAACTTATTTATAATAATAATCCTAATGGTATTTTTTATCAATTTTTATCAAACATGCACACATTTTCACTCGAGAAAAATGAAAAAGAAAAATGTATACAGGGTGTCTCAATCAAAAACGTATATTAAATTGTTTGTTTACACAATTATGCAGGAGGAATATGAAAGTAACATTATAAAAAAGGAAACCTAAAGAAGAAAATTAGTGCATTAACTGATTCAAAACTAATGGAAAACTTTGTTTCATTGATTTATATATAAATAATCAATGCTTAAAGATCTTCGTTCGATAGCCAATTTGTGAATTTTAAATTAATTATACAGTTTATATGTAAATATATTTTTGTAAATTCATAAATAAAAATGTTTGCTTATGCAAATCTTCTGAATTAATTTTTATTTTATTTAATTACGATTCTTCACTAAATATCTGGGCTGAATTCAACCTTAGTTATAAAGCAAATTCAATTATAGTTTGCTCTTTTAAAAGTGAAACCGATATTCAAAGTCAAAACTCAAAATACACGTGAAACAGTTTCTTCAATAGAAACAAGCTGAAGTTATCTGATGACAAGCCAGAGAAAATTTCACCTCAAAAAAATTGCTGAATTAATTCAATGCTTACTAAAAATATAAATACACGTGAATGTAGCGTTATAAAATCTTAGATCGGCGCTGCGATCTTAAATTGTATCTTCAATAGAAAGAAGCTGAAATTGAGCTCGTTCAGGGAACTATAGCGCTGCAGCGCTTTACGAAAGCGGTGTCGCTGAACGGTACCGCTTTATATGTGGCGTTGCAGCGCTTTATCAAGCGGTGAAGCATATATTTTTTCAGCTTGATCGCTTATCAAGTCGCGCAGCTGTAAACGAAACCGCCATATTTTCGTGAACGTCCTTAACCTCGAAAGCGTGTTCAAGGAACATCAAGCGCTTTGCGCTGCATGTCTAAAATTTCCCTGAATACGCTCATTGTCTCCTGAAAGCGAGATAAATTTCCTCCAAAAATATTTTTCAAATAAAATCAATGTTTACTAAAAATGTAAACAGATATATAATATATTTGTAAGTAATTATAAAAAAGGTGTGTCCGTTGGATAAATATTTGTTTTTTATGTGTACAAACTTCTTTATTTGTGAAATTTAAACAATACAAAACAATCAATTAGAAAACCATTACTAAGAAGTGTTAATAGGAGATGATCTGCGATTATATTATCAATTATAAATCTTACAAATTGGCTATCGACCAGTCGTCTTTCTGCCTTTTGTTTTTTATTTAGTCATTATTATAACAAATTTAAGAATTACAAAAATTTGGTGGCTTTATAAATCGAATTAGGGAATTAACTGTTTCAATTTATATGTATTACTTTTGTAAAGAGGAATTTTCCGTTAAATAAACTATTATTATTATTATTAATAAGTATTGGACAACTTTGCTTCATAAAGCGTCATCTGGTGACCATACGAGCATATTATTACCATTACTTTAAGATAAAATATGGTTTATCTGAAATGTATAATTAGAATATATTAATAAAAATTGCATATAAGTTTAATGTACGGATTATCATGAAACACCCTGAAAGTAGTGTGGTATATAAAAGACGAAACAAATAAAACCAAACCAAAATATCGTTTTTTTTTTTCATCTTAATTTCATGTATGTATATATATTTTTTGTGTTTACGTTTTTTTATTATTATTATTTTTTTCGTATTAATTATAATTCTTTAACACTGCATTCAAGTAATTTTTATTTCTTTAATATTATGATTATTATTTATTTATTTATATGTAACAATATTTACATTTAGAATAATCATTTTGCTCCATCGTTTTTTTTTTCTTATCCTCCATCTTTATTTTCTTCTTTTTTTATATATAACCTCTCTCTGAAACAATTTTTGTTCTGATAGCACTTGTTATTTTTTTATTCATCTTCATCTCTGTTTCGTTTAGTTTTTGCTTCGCTTCGTTTCGATAGTGTTATTTCAGTTTTATTTAGGCCAACGATTTTATGTTTTTGCGAAACGGGAAAAGTATGTTTAAACGGGTGTAATTGACGAAAATTGTCGACTTTTCAGAAGGGCCGGCACTTTTTGCCACAACAACTAAAAAATATAGTTGTATTTTTAATTCACTCCTTATCTTTTCTGTGTGTTTTTTTTATTCCACAATCAGTTTTATTTATTAATATAGTTGAACATTTTATTAAATGTGAATTATAGTTGTATAAGTATCTAGACATTTCAAATTTTAGGTTAGTTAAGAAGTATGCAGGGTTGCTTCTAATTAACTTAAAAACTAACTTTCTAAAAGTGTGTTTTTGATAGATATCTTGGTTTTCATTATTTTTTTTATACAAACTTATAATTTTAAAAACTTGCTTGTTTTCAAGAATTTAATCAATAAAAAATATTTTCATTAAATACTTTTTGTGGTTATCTAAATCAAGTAGTAAAGTAACAAAAGGGAACTTAAAGCATTAACTGCTCCAGAAGCAATGGAGTAATCAACTTTTTTTTGTTTAACACTTTTTGTCTGGATCGAATGTAAAAGTAACAAAGAGGAAATAGGTGCATTAATTGCTCCATAAGTAATGGAATAATCAATAAAAAATATTTTCATTTAACACTTTTTGAGTTTATCTAAATCGAATATGTAAGGAACAAAGAGGAAATTAATGTATTAACTGCTTCTAAGCAATGGAAAACTTTGTTTCTTAAAGTAAAGTACCATCTGGTGGCTATAAGCGCTGTCATTGTTTGCGAATGACGTTAAATATTCATTGAGATTCATAAAAATTGTAATAATTTGTTTCTATTTATCATAGGTGAATGGACAAAACGTTACATTTTGATTAATATTCTTGGAATTTGTTATAATTTGTGAATGAACGATTGACCTTCTTTATTTCCTTAAACAAAATAAATCAATTGAATCAATTAGTGGAAGTCTTCTACTTATAAATTTATTGAAATATCATCTTTCAAAGTCTGGATATCGTGAAATGAATTCATAAAATTTACATAAAAAAAACAATTTCCTTTTACATTCTCTTTACGGAGTTTCTCGAAACAATGAAAATATTAATAGTTTTAAAAATAGTCAGTGTCAACGAGAGAACTTTTTTCTGTCTTTAACCAGAGCTAATGTAATTTTTGTAAACTCACTCTATTAGGATGAGTTATATCATAGAAGAAGGAGCATTGTCTCGTCTGTGGTTATATACTTCATTTATTTTTTAGAATGTTTCAATAAGTTGCAATTTAATTATGTGTTGAATTAAGAAAAGAAAAGCTATTTTAATATTCGTTGGATTTTTTATAGCTTCTCAATTTTAAAGTCATTGTTTTAAAATGCCGTACTTTAACATATTTCTCGTATTAAAAATTGTGATTTTCAAGATTAGCTTAGTAACTTAATTTAAACTTGTTTAACTAGTTAATGAAATCAAAAAATGCTAGTGTTAAAGTACATTTATGTATATCTACAGGGAAAATGGGCATAAAACCTTACAACAATATTTCATTATCGTAGATTTAATATTAATGCAACGTCTGTGAATGTTCTGTTTGGTAGGTAGTTTACAACTGTTGCTCATTTATTGCGATAAATCGAAAAGTTATCAGAGAATTAAGAATTTTGAGTATTCTCAAACTGCTAAAGTTTTATTGGAATCCACCTGTAAAATTCCAAACGCAATCACATTTATTGTAATAAATCTGTGTGGACATTCACAGATAATGCATCAACATTAAAAACAACATAAAACGTTAATGAAATAATGATGCAACGTTTTACTTCCATTTTCCTCGGTAAATATGAATCTACATTAACACTAGCATTTTTATTTCATTGACTCCTTAAACAAGTTTAAATTAAGTTAATTAATTCTTGCAATGATTCATCGGGGAATTAAGAATTATTATTGCTAAGATTTTATTAGACTTCAGATCGTTCTTAATTAATATGACTTTTCAAGCACTTAAGCTTTGAAATCCACAGCGAATTCAAAACGCTTATTTTGTTCCAAACAAATTGGCACTCTTGAATTGCATTAACTGTTCCATATGTAATGGACTACTTTCTTTAATTAAATAAAGCGCCATCTTGTGGCCACAAGAGCTGTCATTGTAAATTAAATATGCATTGAGATTCTTAGAAATTATTACAATTTGTATCACAAGTGAATGGACAAGATGTTATGTGTAAACAATTCAAATTACGTACACGAAAAACTCAAAGTTCTAAATTCTCTGATGACAATTTAGAATTTTGAGTATTCTTAAACTGCTAAGATTTTATTGGACTTCAGAGTATTTTTAATTATTTTCAAAGCTAAATTGCTTCGAATGCAGCAGTTTAGCTTTGAAATTTATCATCACATACAATGCAAATTTACTTTATTTTTAAACAAATTGGTGAGCTTGGATTCATCGTCCGTGGCCGTTTCGTCAATTCGCCTGGAAACAGTATTGTTGCTCAAAGGAACAGATTTTTTTGTGGTTTCGCCAATTGTGTGAGTATTACCACATTAAGATACCTCGTAAGAAGCAATAAGAACTTTGTCAAGATCAATTTTTAAATAATTAACACACATTAGGCGGTTTGTTAGCTTTAGCTTTGAATTTCTAAGCGAATTAAAAATTTCTAAGCTATTAAAAACGCTTATTTTGGTACAAATAAAATGGCGTTCTTTGAGTGATTCCATATTAAGTGTCATAAATAATGGACTACTTTCTTTAATTAAATGAAGCGCCATCTAGTGACCATAAGCGTTGTCATTGAAAATTAAACTCACGATAACGTCATCTCAATGAATATATAAATTCATTGAAATTCTTAACTCTCATAATAATTTCTGTCAATTTATCACAAAACATTGTATTTATTTGAAAGAGATTTAGAATTTTATTCACAACAATTTTTCAATATTTAAGTTCACAAGTAGACTAACTTGTTTAAATAATTAATAAGAAAACTACGATCAATTCATATTATTACAACTATTGTAGAATTTTCTATGTCGTATGCCAGTTAATGTATCAATTCAAATTCTTTTGATTTCGTCGATGAATTAAGAGTTTTGAGTAATTTCAAACTGAGAAGATTCTAATATTTTTAAGCGAGTTACGTGAAGATGATATAATTTAAATAGAAACACTGTAAACTTTTCTTCACTGTATATACTGCATATATACAGTGAAGACTTTTTTCACTGTATATACTGCATATATACAGCGAAGAAAAGTTTACAGTGTTTTTATTTAAATGAGAAGATTCTATTAGACTTCAGATCGTTCTTAATTAATTGCGTAATTTTATGCACTTTTTCTTTGAAATCGTACGAGAAATCAAAACGCTTATTATGTTTTTTTTAGTGCATTAACTGTTCCATATGTAATGAACAACTTTGTTTCATTAAGTAAAGTGCCATCTGGTGGCCATATCCGCTGTCATTGTAAACTAAAATGATGTTAAATATTCATTGAAATTCTTAGAACTAGTTATAATTTGTGTCCATTCACCATAAGTGAATGAATATTAAAAAAGATTTTTATAATTTTTAGAATTTATACAGAATAATATTTCAGTCCACTGAAAGATAAGATCTTTAAATAGTTAACCCGACAATAAGTTCTGAAATTTGCGATGAATTCATATTGCCACAACTATTGGAGAATATTCTATTTCATTTGTCAGTCAATTGAAATACTTTTGACGTCATCGATGATTTAAGAGTTTTGAGTATTCTCAAACTGGGAAGATTTTATTGGACTTCTTAATTAATTACGTAATTTAATGCACTTTTCCTTTGAAACCCTACGAGAATTTAAAACTCTTATTGTGTTTTAAACAAATTCACACTCTTAACTGTTTCCTTAGTAATGAGCAACTTTAATAAAGAAAATCGCTATCAGGTGGCCATAAGTGCTGTCATTGTGAATTAAAATGACGTTAAATATTCATTGAGATTCTATTGCAGAATATTCTACTTCATATGTCAGTTAATGTATCAACTCGTCATTGATGAATTAAGATTTGTTTGTATTCTCAAACAGCAAAGGTTATATTAGACTTCAGATCGTTCTTAATTACTAGCTTAATTTTAAGCACTTTTCCTTTGAAATCGTGAGGAAATGCTAATTGCATTTCAAACAAATTCACACTCTTTGAGTGCATTAACGAGCAACTTTATATCATTAAGTAAAGCACCATTTGGTGGCCATAAGCGCTATCATTGTAAATTAAAATTACTTTAAAAATTCATTGAGATTCTTATACGCTAATATTTTTTTAAGTTTTTTTATCCACAATAATTTTTCAATATTTCAGTGCAAAGATACACTAATTTATTTAAATAGTTAACCAGACAATAAGTTACCACAACTATTGGAGAATATTCTATTTAATTCATCAGTTAATGTATCAATTCAAATTCTTTTGACGTCATCGATGATTTAAGAGTTTTGAGTCTTTATTGGACTTGAGATCGTTATTAATTAATTGTGTGCCATTTTCCTTTGAAATCGTACGATAATTAAAAATTCTGATTGTGTGTTAAACACTCTTAGCTGTTCTACAAGTAATGAGAAAATTTGTTTAATTAAATAAAGCGTCATATGGTGGTCATAAGCGCTGTCATTGTAAAATAATCTCAAATATTCATTGAGATTTTATTGAAGAATATTCTATTTCATATATCAGTTAATGTATCAAATCAAATACTTTTGACATCGATGAATTAATAATTGTATTCTCAAATAGAGAAGATTCTATTCAGATCGTTCTGAATTTCTTGCCTGTTTTAAGCACTCCTCCCTTGAAATCGTAAGGGAAATCAAAACTCTAATTATGTTTCAAGCAAAGTCGCGCTCTTAGAGTGCATTAACTGTTTCATAAGTAATAAGCAACTTTGATTCATTAAGAAAACGCCATCTGGTTGCCATTAACTTTTCCACAAATAATGAGCAACTTTCATTACATAAAGCGCCATCTGGTGTCCATAAGAGCTGCCATTGTAAAAATGAAAAAATTCATTGAGATTCTTATAACTAATTATAATTTGTGTTCATTTATCACAAGTAAATGAATAAGCCGTTATATATATTTTAGAATATTTAGAATTTTATTCACGTAATTTTTGCAATATTTCAGCACCGAGATGCACTAACTTATTTAAATAATTAATAAAACAATTAGTTCTGAAATTTGCGGTGAAATCTGTTATAACAACTATTGAAGAATGTTCGATTTCATATGCCAGTTAATATATCAATTAAAATTCTTTAAACGTCATCGATGAATTTAGAATTTTGAGTATTCTCAAACTGTGAAGATCATATCGGTTTTGATATCATTCTTAATTAATTGCAAAATTTTTAGCATTTTTTCTTTGAAATCGTAAGATAATTCAAAACGCTAATTGTGTTTACAACAAATTAGCGTTCTTTGAGTGCATTACCTATTTTATATGTAATGAGCATTTTTTTTTGCTATTCGAGCCAAAATTTTTAATTATGTGAAGATGGATATTAATAATAAAAGACAGTTACATTCGTTTCTTCACATTTTTTGTTTCTCTTTTTGTGTACATTAACTGTTTCATAAGTAATGGTTCTTTAAGTAAAGCGCCATTTGGTGGCTATAAACGCTGTCATTGTCTGTGAATTAAAATGATGTTAAATATTATTCATTGAGTTATTTATAATTCCTTTTAATTGGTGTTTATTTATTATTATTGAATGAAATTAATGTTAAATATTCATTAAGATTCTTAGAAGTATTCAAATACACTGAGTGTATTTGAATTAATTTAATTGATTAATTTTAACATCTTTAAACAATGTAAGGCATAGCTTTACTGACGAAGGGTAGATCCCGAAACACGTGTCTGCAGATGGCCTTATATAAAGTAATATTCATTATTTATTTCTATTTAGCACAGGTGACTGAAAATAACGTTGAATATTGATTAAGATTCTTAGAAGTGTTCATAATTTGTTTCTATTGATCATAAGTGCCTGAAAATAACGTTACATATTCATAAAGATTCTCAGAACTTGTTACAATTTATTTCCATTTATCACAAGTGAATGAAAATAAAGTTAAATATTAATTAACATATTTAAAAATTGTTATTTATAATTTGTATCTATTTGTCGTAAGTGAATGAATATAACGATACATATTTAATAAGATTCTTAGAACTTGTTATATTCGTTTCTATTTATTATAAGTGAATACAAATAACGTTAAATAGTCATTAAGATTCAGAGAAATTGTTAAAAATGAATGAACACAACATTATATATTCATTAAAATGGAACTTGTTATAATTCGTGTCTATTTTTCATAAGTGAATGTCAAAAAATATTAAATATTCATTACGAATCTCAAAATGTTTTACAATTTGTCTGAATTATTTAGACGGCGCAGAATTTAGTGATATGCAAAAACTGCTGGTTGAAGTCGAGAATGTCAAATTTCTTTAGAAATTCATCTCAAAACTAATTCGTTCCATACATTTTTTTATAGAAATTAATTCTATTCAAAAAGATTTTTATCAGATGGAATTTAGTGACTGCGTAATTAAATTGTTAGTGCGTATTTGAAAAACAAAAAAAAACTATTTAAATAAAAATAAATGTTAAAAACATTATTTTCCGGAAGATTATATTCCCAGAAATTTAGGTTAAATGTATATTTCCAACTAAAAACATATTAGCGCTCGTCCGTTAATTTCTGCGTTAGTTTAATTTCTGAATTTCCGTATCGCGTGAGTTCGAAACTTTGAATCATGCGAGTTTGAATTTCTGAATCGACTAGTCATGGCGATTTTATTTTTCAATTTAGCTATACACGAGATTTTTTTTAGTATATTCCATTATGTTTCAAAGCCCATACAAGAGTCGTAATTTATTATAGCAGCATCGTTAAGAACTTATTCATATGCTTGTAATAAAAATATATTAATAAATACATTTTTATTATTTTTCATATTTTTGTTGTTTTTAAATATTGAGTTAAATTTCACGTCATAGATCGAAAAAAAGGACAACATTCCTTTAAAATCCTACACATTGATGGAAAATACATATTAAACTCTTCATAGACGTTATATACAATCGATCTTTTTAAATGAAATCATATTTAATTGAGGAGTTCAAGATGGAAAGTGCTAATTTAAACACTTGTGCACTTCTTAAATTACTCCATTATTATTTTGACGCTAATTTCGATATTAGCCTCTACAAACACACTAATAATATTAACCTCTTTTAAGATATGATGCAGCTAGCATTGCATTGACTTACTATAAATGCGACCTAAGATGGTGTTTTATTATAGTAGAATACTTAACAAATTTCAAATGGTGTTAATTGTTCCTTTGTGGTAATCCATTTTAAACTGGATTATTTCGTAAGTGAAATGCAAATTTTAACGAATAAGTTATTTATTTAATGAATAACTTTTACGTTAAATTTAACATTTCACAGACGGAATAGCTCCGAAAAATTAAAAATCATGTGAATAAAATTTATGTTTTCTTTTGAATAAATAAATATATATATATACAAAACTTACATAAGGAATTAAGTAGCATTTTTTTAATATATTTAAGAAATTAATTTAGTTAGGTTCATCGTGTTTTTTTTTTCTTTTTCAAAACAAATTGAATAAGTTTCTTAATATTAATAAAAACTAAACGAAAAATTATCCATACAAATTAAATTTATTGTTTCTTGGATCTTGGAGCCGTTCACTTCATGGTACAGTTTCAATTTTTATTAAAAAAAAACACTTAACTTTTTTATACTACTTTTATAAAAAAGTTAAATGTTTTCTTTACATCTAAATTCATTGTGGTTTTAGAACTATTTAATTATTTTATTATTTTTACTACTATTATAATTTTATTTGTTGTCCCAATCAAGATTAATTGTTTCTTTTTACCGAACCACTTCAGATTTCCCTTAATTATTTTATTAAACGGCTCCTGTTTCGACAGAAATTTCTATAATTGTTAAATATTAACAAATAATCTTATTTATGTAATTTTTCCTTTCTCCTACTAATTTTAAATTTATTAAAACTTCAACTATTGAAAATGGAAACATTCTTTCCGAAAAATATTTAATAAAAAATAAAGAAGGACAAGAGAACAACAATTTTTATTTAAATAATTACTAACAATATTTTAAATGTGCAGACTTATATTTATATAAAAATGAATAACCATTTTGTTAACTTGTTAAAGCTTACATTTGGTTGTACATGGTCTTTATAACTTAATAAAAAACTTTAATTTTGTTTGTATAACTTTTTTTTATTTATGCAAACTAAATTTAAGTGTTTTATTAAGTTATAACCATTTTGTTACTTCAATTTGATCGTTCAGGATATAAACATAAGTCTGTTCTCTTATGTAAATTGGCTGTGGAGATTATTTAAATAACAAATATTGTCCTTTCTCATACTCGTATTATTATATTAAATATGTATTTCGAAAGCTATGTTTTTATGTTCAGTAGTGTGAATTGAAGTTTTAATAAAAATATAAATAAATTTGTACATTTAAAATATTTGTAATCATTTAATAAAGACCGAAATTCCCACTAAAGCTCGAGTTGTACTTTAATTGCACAATAAATACATTTCATATATTGAAAACACTATATTTGTTAATTTAATAATGCTTTTTAGCTGTTTCATAATGTTTCAGATTGTAGCCTTTTCGAGACAAGAAATGATGAAATATTCTAGATACACTGCTACAATTTCGTCAAGAGAGTGGCATCATCAGGCAGATGATTAATGCTTAATCATATGCCTGATGATGCCACTCTCTTGGCGAAACAATTGTAGCAGTGTCTCTACAATAAATTTTGTTAAACTTAAAAAACTATTGCTTTATTTACAAATGGGTATACATACATATTAAAAATTTATCATAAAGTGAAGCCTTAACCATACAACATTTAAATCAGTTAAAATACGAATTTATTCTGTCAACAATGCTTATATAACTTGAGCTGTTTAACATATTTTCCATCATCAGTGGTTACAGATCTTTAAATGTTATACTTTTTTTCTATCTTCAATAACTTGATTTGTTTAATATATATATATTTTTCATTACCAGTGCGTTTACATAAATTTTGGTTGTTTCATCATTAGTGCGTTTACAGTTCAAATCATGACTATTATTAAACATCAAAGACGCAGCAAAGTTACACAGTATATATATTTTTTCCTCTCACTTATACACATTTTAAGAATTCTAATTTCTCGTTTCAAAGATAATCAATACAGTAATACATTTTGAAATGGCAGTGCTCTCATCACTGATTGCAACTTTGCGATGTCTTCATTTATCAACATCATCCCTTATCACTTTATATCTACACGAAATTTATTTTACAAAACTATACAACAAAACGCAAAACAAAAATCAGAATGAATTATTTCCAACTCTTTTTTACACTACACTTTTCGTATTAGAGTCTTCTTAAAAAAAACTTTCGTTTCTTCCAAAAGTCTTGTCCATTTGGTTTATCGCGTAAACCATCCTGTGTCCAAACTACGTCGTCACGTTGTTGCGCGGGGGGAACTTCCACGTGCCTCTGACGTCGCATCCGTTCGGACTAGTACCGCTGTCAGTTTTGTATTTTGGTTTAGATTTTTTTGAAACAGAGAGAAGAGCAAACATTCTTTTTTATTTTATAACACGTCGTTGGGGTGATTTTTTAGGGGGGAAAAGCGAGCGTGAAATTTATAAAAAAAGAGAAATAACAGATAATCACATTAATCATCTGCCTTTCGATGCCACTGTGATGGCGAACAATTGTAGCAGTGTTTCTACAATATATTTTGTGAAACTTAAAAAAAAACTTGTATTTCATTTAGAAATAGATAATCATACGGTTAGTTTTCAAAATAAGTTATAGAAAATTGGTTACAAAAAAGCCGAATTACAGTGGGATAGCACGATGAAAGATCCAAGCTTCATCATAAAAAAGGCCGCATATATAGTGGGACAAAACATTGAAAGATGCGAGCTACATTATACCTAAAAACACAGACAAAATGTTTTTCTGTGTTTTAAGCACAGACAAAATGTTTTTCTGTGTTTTAAGCACAGACAAAATATATGTTTGTCTGTCCTTAAAAGAAGCTAATTTTTATTGCGCGCGCACCTATAATTCTAATAGAATAAGTGCGCGTGTGTATGCACACAACAAAAATTAGCCTCTATTATGCAGCAAGATTCTGGCTACCTTAAAAGAAGCTAATTTTATCAGCGCACGCATATACTAATTTCTAATTAAATAAATTAGAATTACACTAATTTATGTAATTTTGGAATTCATGTATGTAATCACATAAATACACATTTATGTATGTAATAATGTTGTGTGTGCGTGCACAACAGAAATTAGCCTATATGATGAAGCAGGATGCTATCCGCATCATACCTTGAAGTAGACTAAATTTTGGTGCACGCGCATACAAAATTCAAACTACGTTCACAATAATTTTATTAACTTCTTTCAAGGTATGATGCAGCTAGCATCTAACGCGTTGCTCTACTATAAATATGGCTTAAGACGGTGCAACCAGCCATACTGCTGTTCACTTCTTAAACTTAATCCATTAGTATTTTAACGAATGAGCAATTTCAAGAACAAAAATTAGTCCCATGACTGTAAACCGTAGTCTCTATGATATAGAAGAATCATACCTTGAAAGAGGTTAATTTTTAGTGCGCGTCCACACCAAAATCAAATTACGCACACACTAATATTAACCTCTTTCAAGATATTATGCAGTTAACATTTGTTATATTTAAATTTTGTATATATTAACGATACATGTTTATTAATAAATAGTTTGTTTATAATATAACGTGTTTAATATAATTAACAAACTAAATCTCTAAACGCGTAAACATGGTCCTTAGAACCAGATATTAATTAAAATTGTAAAATTCATATTTTAAAATTTGATTAACAAATTCAATTCGGTTGCCCTTCTATAAATGCAGCCTAAGGCCGTATTTATAGTAGGAGCAGCACGATGCAAGATTCTAGCTGCATCATATTTTGAAAGAGGTTATATTTGGTGCGCGCACTCATGACATTATAAATAGATAAAGACGCGTGTGCGTGCGCATCTTAAATTAGTCTCTATCAAGGTATGATGCTGCTAGCATCGACTGCTCCACTATAAACGTGGCCTAAGTCATACAGTTGCGGGCATATTAAACGTACTCCATCAGTGAATGAGCAAATTTCGGGAATTGTTTCAATAGTAATTAAATAAATAAAACCTGATGAAGATAATGTGTACCGAAATTATTGGAGCAGTATTCTCTACAATTAAATTATGACGCTCTTAAAACTAGAGCTTAGTTTGTTTTCATCTACTAAATTAAACATAATTTCACTATGTTTAATTTGATAAAGAAACTGGATTTTTGAGACGATTAAAATATTAATTGGATTTATTTCGCACAAAGAAATTGTTATTCCCAATTTATTTGCTGTCCCAAAACCATCATAGTAAATATAATATACATATCAATCTATATAGTTCAATGAATTAAGAATGTTCTATACACAATATCAAGATTAATTATTTTTCGCACCAAATCACGCGAATTTAGTTCTTATTTGATTTGTAAGGATTTCTGCATTTTTGTGTAATTTATGTTATTTATTTTTTTCTGTGAATTTTCAAAACATTTTCCCTAAAGTTCTTTGTGAAATATATTATCGTGCTTTCTACCTCCTCTTTTGTTGAGTTTATTCAGTTCCTACTAAATATTCAGGCCAAAATATTGGATTGGGGAGGACTCCCAGATGCATACGTATACGTGGCCTTGCAGCGCTTCTCGTCGCACCCACTGGGTTAAATTTTAACAATTATTTTTGGATGTAGTTATGATAATAAATATTTAAATTTTCTATTAAAAATAAAAGAGCTATGGTCAATAATTCAAATTATGTTACTTAAATGAAAATAAAATTTCAAATTGGGTAAAGAAATTATTGTGAATGCAAGATGTTTCCATCACAATGATTCGTAGGCGAATGAATTATCTCGCATGAAGTCCGACTAGACTCAGAGATTTCAATTTTCCCACTCCGACATTCCGGCCTGTATATTTAGTAGGCACGGGTTTATTATTGTATAACCTTTAGCTGTATCAGTTTGGGCCTTCGAGGCAGGCTGGGTAAAGTTTTGTCGTTTTTCTTTTCAATTTGACAATGGTTTACAGCGGAACGTGTCAGATTTTTACTTCAAACAGGCTACAATTAAGTTGTATTTTCTCCTCAACGTGAAACTATAACATTTTTACATATCATTTTGTTGATTATAACTTTCAACTTAAGGTATTTTCTTAATTCTCTTCATTCTTTAATTCAATTTTTTATATATTTAAAGTTTGTATATTTTAACAATGCACGTTTATTAATAAATAGTTTATTTATTATATAACGTATTTAATTTAATTAACAATCCAAACCGCTAAACGCATAGACGTGGTCCTTCGAACCGGATATTAATTCATATTTTTTAATTTTAATAATAAATTATATAAACAAATTTTATTAAACAATTTAAAAAATATGATATAATGATATAATATCCGGATCTTTTCTATAATCATTTAACATTTTCATTTATGACTTTTGTCACGCTATACGATTATACAAAAGACTGAATTAAAAAAAAAACTACAAAAATTGTAGTAGAAGTGAAACAAAAATGATTTATCGTGTGTTACATTTTTCTATAACACATTCATAATGTGATATTAATATTATTTATGTTAATTTGAAGTAACATTGTTTTTTCTGCAAAATATAAATTCATGTTTTTTTTGTTTGTTTATATTATTTCTGAATTAATTTAATTTAACAAAAAAATCAGCTGCAAATTTTGTATAACAAAAATCTTATCTACTTTAGGCAATTTAAAAATATGAATTAATATCCGGTTCGGAGGACCATGTTAACGCGTTTTGATTAGTGTTAAAGTTAATTTTTCGAGTCTTTGAAAATATCACAGAAAACTAAATCACATAAAAAAAAGAAAAAATGCACATATTCTTACGTATAAAATAAAAACTGTATTCGAGTGATTTGACGTGAGCAATTATTTTTAATGCAATTATTAAGATACATTTTTTAAAAGGTTTAATTTATAAATACTAAATATTTTAATAATTTCAATTATAAAAAGAAACAGTTTTTTATTATTGATATTATATATAATTTAATCTTATATATATATATATATATATATATATATATATAATCGATGTCTCCTTTTACCAATTGGTGTCGGGGCTAATAATTTAATCTTACTTATATATATATATAAGTAAGATTAACTATATATATATATATATTATATAGATGAATCAATCTAAATTTATCTATAAACAATTAATAATAAAAAACTATTCTTGCCTTTTCACAATTCACTCCAGAAATTGTTATAATTAAAATATCTGGCACACTAAATTAAATCATCTACATATTTTGTCTCCTAATAATTGCAGTAAAAATAATTTAAACGTAACTAAATAAAATTCTCATTTCTACAATTTATAAAACAGGATTTCAGTCAATAAAATGTAATATAATTATATAATAATTGGAAAAAAAATATCTCAATGTAGATTTGAGTTTACTTGAAATATTGGTAATCCAGCAAATTTTGAAAACAAATTCCTCACTTCACTTATTTAATTTAATCTACATAACTCTGACAAAGTGAATAAATACATTTTCCATTATTTTTAAATATAGATAATACTGTCTATCATTTAGACCCAAATCGTTGACGAGGCCACATTTAATTAATATGGAGCTTGCGTTATCTTCCATTTATTTTATATTTTTCTTCTGGAATTTAAAATCTTTTAAACCATATTAAAATATTAATTTTTAATTATTGTTGAAAACTAATCGTCGGTCGTTTCTTTTGTAAGATTTTATAATTTTCAATGAAAATATAATTAATTTTCTTCTGAAATTCCCAATATTTTTTAACTACACAAAATTAAAATATTAATTTTCGTTATTATAGAAAATTAATCGTCGATCGTTTCTTTCGTAAGATTTTATAAATTTCAATTTAATCGTCGTTTGTATCTTTCTCGATATTTTATAAGTTTCACGCTCACGCCGAAAAAGTGTGTTTTTTGTTATTTATACGTAATTAATAATATAGTTTGTAATATCGAAATATAAATATATTTTCAATTTGGTGGCCGCACTATTTAAAAATTGAGCACCTTGATAACCTCCACACGAATCTAATTATTATTATTAAGTGTTCTTTAAAGATTTGTTGTTATTTATTATCCATGCAGTATATCTTAGAATTGAATCGAATAAACGTTTATAAGATTTAAAACGAAAACAGAAACGAAATAACTAATAATAAATCTTTATTAAGGGAAAAAACGCTGAACACAATTATATTACAAATAATGTAGAAATATAAAATACAAATGTTAAATGATTATAGAAAAGATTGAATTAAAAAAAAACTACAAAAATAGTAGAAGAAAGGAAACAGAAACGATTTATTGTTTGTTACATATTTCTATAACATATTTATAATGTGTTATTAATATTATTTATGTTAATTTGATGTAATATTGTTTTTCTGCAAAATATAAAATCTTTTTTTTTGTTTGTTTATATTATTTCTGAATGAATTTAATTTAACAAAAAAATCAGTTATAAATTTTTTAGAATAAAAATTTTATCGACTTTACACAATCTCGAATTACTTATATTTTTTGTTAATGAAATTAATTTAATTAATAAAATCAATCATTTATAGTTAAAAACTATAAAAATAGAAAATTGACTTACAAAATATTGCATTCCTCGCAACCCTAATATTCCCCCAAAACATAACAACCCTTCGGTCACTATCTACCAATTCATTAACTCGTGCATACATGACAGTTCAGCTAGCTAACATAGTTATAATTTGCAAATCACCATAAATTCATACAGGGCAGAAACACCTACGGTCGATAGCCCATGACAGACTACGAACACAATTGTACATATTGTTATAATAAATTTTGTAAAATTGTGTTGTCATATTGTCTGAATAAAGATGTTGGTATATAGAAAATTGAAAAAAGAAACAAATATGATTTATTGTGTGTTACGTATTTCAATAATACATTGTTATCAATATTTTTTTTATATTTTTACTTTCTACCGTTAGGTGTAAGGATAACACATTATAATTATATTATTTATGTTTCCGCAAATTATTAAAAATATAAGTTATATTTAAATTTGTCGAAATTCAGTTGAAAAAATTATTCAGTTAATTAAAATAACAAAAAAAGTATTTTAATTATTCATTTAGATTTTTTCATACACTGCATAAATAAAAATAAGAACAAAAAAATAGACATACAAAATAGGAAACGTCACTTCAATAACAACCCTTCTCAGTTCAATTCAACTTTATCATTTTTTTATTATTATCATCATTATAATACATATTTTTAATATCCATGTCTGTGTGTCTGTTTATGTAAAGAGATGATTTTTTTAATGAATGGCAGTGAAATATTCTAATCGAACATGCGCAAACTGTTATTTTACAGACATAGAAAATCATTTCCTTTCGACCAATTTCGTAATAATAAATAATAACAAACGAAAGAATCACGGAGTGTTTTTGATTTGTAAGTACATACTTTCAAAATTGAAATTAATTTTGAATATTTTCAAATCTTTTACTAAGGGAGATACAGCTTAATTTTAATTATTTTTTTACATTACCAATTTAGAATTTTCAAAGCATTCTGATACAAATGGAATTCCATTTTTATCACATTAGAAATTCTTCCGAACACTATTAATAGATATTTTTACAATAAATTAACAATTAATTTATTTTAATAGTAGCTATTAAGAGATGTTAGAAATATTATTTTTTTAATTATGATTTATTGAAATGAACACCATTAATAGATATTATTAAAATAAATTAACACTTAATTTATTAATTATTCTTTTAGTAAATTTAATAAAGCAAGTGTTAATTTATTATAATAATATTTATTATTAGTGTTCATTTAAATAAATAATAATAATTATTGAAAAGGGTAAATAAATAAAAGTTTATGTAGGTGCGTTAATTATTAATAAATTAAATAATCTATTGAGTTATTAAATTTTATAAAACGAATTATAATGAGTAGAAGATTGATATCTGCAATATTAAACCTATTTTTTGTCAGGTGGAGATTATTTATTCAATAATTTAAATTGTATTCAATATATCATTAATTTAAACCTAATTACAAAGAGGTTCAATATTTAATAAAATATTCACAAACATGATAAGTTCGCCTTTTTTAATGGATGAAACAACAATTCTTGGTCGTCTACCTTGTAGGCTCAAATTATTAACCGTGTCATTTGTAATTAGGCATTAAATGGCGCTTTTGTTATCTTTCGAAATATAGGCTTAATTATACCGAAGTCACTTTTTTCAATTTTTAAGAAAAAAAATAATTTAGTAAAAAAAATAAAAAAGACCTTTAGTTGTTAGCCCAGATATATTAACACCCTCATGTATTGTAAATATGTATGTTGTATTGTTTTGCATATTTTGTATAAAAATTAGTTTATATATATATATATGACTGTGACTAAGCGAAGATATATATATATATATATCTTCGCTTAGTCACAGTTATAAGAAATAAAAAGAACTTTTGAAAATAATTACTTAAAAAATAATAATAGAAAATAAAAAAAATTGAGGATGTTAGTTCGTGAAATTCTATTTAAATATTTTGCATATATTTAAATAGAATTTCACGAACTAACATCCTCAATTTTTTTTATTTTCTATTATTATTATATAATATAATAATAAATATTCTTTAAATATTTTACTTGTATTGGTCGACACTTCGATAATTGTTTCGCTACACAGCAACTTCATCAGGCAGATGATTATCATCCTCATGAAATCTCTGAATAAACCTTGTTTGTTTTTTAATCCATATGAAATATTTATTAAATTTTATTTTTAATTTTGTATTTATCTATTAATTATTTTCAAATTTATTTTTATTTAATTTATTTCAAATAATAGTGACTAACCACTGGTCGATAGTAAATATGAACTACAAACGGAGATGAATCACATTTTTGCAGTTATTTAAATTAAAATTAAATAAGGAATCATTACTGAAAATGGTTAATAAAATTCGACCATTCTCATGTTTTCGCTGCTCCAATTTTATCGATAATTATCAGTAATTTTAATTCATTAATACAATTCGATCATTTCCAATTTTATCGTTGTAAAAATGAAAATGATACAATTTTATTGATGATTTTCAGTAATTTTAATTCATTAATAAAATTCGATCATTTTCATTTTTTAACGCTGCAGAAATGGGAATGATCAAGTTTTATTGATAATTTTCAGTAATCTTAATTCATTAATAAAATTCGATCATTTCCAGTATTTTTTCCTTATTTAATTATGGATATGGACTATATATTTGATTTTTATAATTTTTATTATATATTTTGTATATTTTTGTATACATCAAGATTGTACAGGGTGGTTCCAAATTCGAGTCACCATGTGAGTTAGAGATTAGGTTTAAATATGGCACTTTTTCAGATTTTCATGCTGATTATCCCGTTGAGAAACCTGGGATAAATTTCTTTGTTTTTAAGAAAAATGTATAAACTTAAAAATACGATTTTCTTTTTTAATTTATATCTACGTTTTTTGAAGCAATATTTCAATATAATTACGACATTTTTATAGAACTTATTTATGATTTAATTGATGGCGTAATCATTTTACTAATAGCATGTTTCGTTTATTCTGGCCCATCATCAACTTTCTTATTTTTTATGGGCGCTATATTGTTTTTGTTATCATATTAAAAAAAAATCTTGCAATCGCATTTTAAAGTTTTTTTTTTCATTTATCTTGAAAACAAAGAAACTCAGTTTACTCAATGGGATATTAATCAGCACGAAATTCTGCAAAAGTGCCAAATTTAAACCTACCTTCTATCTTTTATATTAAGCGAGATCCCCATGGCGAGACTCGAATTTGAAACACCCTGTATATACAACTAAAACTTGTTATTTTTTTCTTTTCTATTGTAACCATTTTATGTTTTAAAAAGTTCAAAAAAGTGATTTTAGCAATATCAAACCTCTTTGTTATCAGATTAAAATTAATGATACATTTAATTAAATTTCTGATTTAATTTTTCTGTTTATTAAATTTTATTTTCTTCCCGAATTTAAATTCTAATTTTCGGATTTTCGATTCATGGCTTATTCAATTCGTTTTGTCGAGGAACATGTAACACAGAGAAACAAATCTACAGTATTACGATCTACTGGGTAGAAATGAGTAAATTCAAAATAAAAAAAGGTAATAATATTCATGCTGAAGGAAGAATAAACTGCATGTGAAAATTAAGGGAAAACGGAAATAATAAATTGAAAAAACATGACATGAAATACATTTCGAAAATATATACTTATTATGTGTGTGATTCAGTTTACGTGAAAAATAACTGAATTTTAATTTAATTTATCTTAAACGTATTTTAGATATTTATATATAATATACAAGAAAACAATCATGTATATTTTATATAATTTCACTTATAATACGAAACAATATTTGTTTTATTATGAATAATGTTTGGAATGAAAAACGTTTTGCTTTCAGTTTTTTTTTTAATTATTTTTAAACAATTCTATCAATTATCAATAATTAAATTGCTTAATGTAGTAAATGTTGTCATAGTATAATCAGTTTACATAAAAAATAACTGAATTTAAATTTAATTTATATTAATCGTATTAAGGATATTTATACAGTGAGGTTTTTTTTATCAGTATACATTAGGGGAAGGGTTTCCCGGCAAAAAACTCGAGTCAAGCGCATTGAACCGATTAATGCGTGTATGTTTTGTTGATTATTAGGCATATATGTGTTCAGTTGCGTGTTATAAGCAACTAAACACACATACATTAATGGGTTTGACTCGCGTATTTTGCAGGTATACATAGGGTAAATGTATACTGATAAAAAAAACTCTCTGTATATAATACACATAAAAATAAAATATTTTATATAATTTTATTTATAATACGAAACAGCATTTTTTATTAGGTACAATATTTGGAATTAAAAATGTTGTGTTTTTAGTTTTTTTTAACATTGTAAGCGTTATCATGGTACGTTTCAATTACAATAAAACAATTTATAATATTAAAAGGGCTTTATTGCAATTGAAGCTTTTTACAATGTTAAAAAATGAGATTCCATATTAAATGTATTATTATTAAAAGTGTTTTATTTACAAATATCAATATTTTTTTAATATAAAAAAACAAACGTTTAATAAATAAAACACTTGCTGTTTAATATTAGTATGAAAATACAGTGCCTAAACGAAGTTTTAAAGTATTTTATTTTTTTATGTTATTAACTTAAAACAAAATATCTTTGAAAATGTAGGACTTAAATTTACTAGTAAATAAAAAAAGAACTTTGTTTCATCACTGTATTTTCACATAAAATGTAACTAAACTTTCGGCAATCCTAGAGTCATTATTAAACATGTTTGATAGTTGAAACTATAATCACAGTTCAAGTGAAATACAGTGCTTAAACCAAGTTAAACAGTGTTTCATTTGCAAGTAAAACACCTGTTATTCAATTATTTAATATAACAATGAAATAAACAGAGCATTATTAACTTGTCTCCACTGTTATTCGAAATAACAAAGAATAAAAAAAATATATTGCTATTTAATCTTCGGTGTTATTCAGTTGTTTCTGTTTACTCATATAAAATAACAGTTTTAAACTTTGTTTTAGCAGTGTATTTTTATATGTAATACGACTACAGTTTCGATAATCTAATAGTTATTATTAAACATGTTTAAGAGTCGAAACTATAGTCACAGTTTAAGTGAAATACAGTGCTTAAACAAAGTTTAACAACGTTTTGTTTACAAGTAAAACACTTGTTATTCAATTATTTAAAACAACAATGAAATAAACAGAGGATTATTAGCTTGTATTCACTGCTGTTCAATTATTTATAAAAAATGAATAAATAAACAAAACATTGCTATCATTGTTATTCAGTTATTTGTATGAAATAATAGTTTTGAACTTTGTTTTATTACTGCATCACTTAAAATATGACTACAGTCCTTATCAAACTTGCTTAATAGTCGAAA
Source organism: Philonthus spinipes (assembly GCA_963082785.1). Classification (NCBI taxonomy): domain Eukaryota; kingdom Metazoa; phylum Arthropoda; class Insecta; order Coleoptera; family Staphylinidae; genus Philonthus; species Philonthus spinipes. The sequence continues at coordinate 11,749,898 of OY720307.1, forward strand.
CTATAGTCAGAATTCAAGTGAAATACAATACTTAAATCAAGTTATTCAATCACTTAAAATAATAATTATACGAAGAGAGTATTATTAATTTGTATTCACTGTTATTTAACATAACAATAATTAAATAAACAAAACATTGTTTTTTGTAGTGTAATCAGTTATTTGTTGTTTACTCATACAAAATAACAGTTTTGTATTTTGTTTTATCACTATTTTAAATTAAAATATGATTACAATTTCGACAATCTAATAATCATTATTAAACATGTTTAAGAGTCAAAACTATAATTACAGTTCAAGCGAAATACAGTGTTTAAACAAAGTTTAACAGCGTTTTATTTACAAGTAAAACATTCAAATATTTTAAATAACAAATTTATTGTTAAAATAACAATGTAGTAAACAGTGCATTATTGACTTGTCTTCGCTGTTATTCAGTTAGTTATTTAAAATAACAATGAATAAATAAACAAAACATTGTTATTTTGTCTTTACTATTATTCAGTTATTTGTTATTTACTCATATGAAATAACAGTAAAGAATCGTTCACACCGTTTTGTTTAATTAAATGCATACCTTTATTTTGAGTTAAAGAAAAAATAGACGCTTGTTTTTATTTAATAATTCATTTATTTCTACTTGTAAATCCACAGAATTTTTAATTATTTATTAAATAAAAAAATAATTGAAGTGATATATCTGAAAGTGAATCGCATTAAAATCATAAATTGTTCAATAATTTGTTTTATTTAAAATGAAATAATAATTGTGTTAAATAATTATTATTTCAATGTCATGTAATTTTATTTAATTGCAAAAGAAAAAAATCATTCACTAAATGAATTAAATATAAAGAATTTTAATAATTATTTTTATTTTATTTTACGGAATCTCTATCATATTTCTTTATAACGATGGTTAAAATGTTTCACATTGCAGTTTTAATTAAATTAAAATAAAATAATAAAAAAAAAAAGAAAATGTGGGAGATACGACTGACGTATCCCTCATATTCAAGGCAGCGCTGCACTGACGAGGATTAAATCCCGAATCATGTGTATACAGATGGCCTTTTATACATATGTAGTTGTGTTTGTGTAAAATATTCTTGATTCGAAAAACGTTACTTTATCAACTTTGTTGAGATTCAATAACAAATATCTCTTGTAATTTAATTACAAAAGAGCGTGGGTATTTGCCCGTGAAGTAGTTGTTTCAATAGATATTTGTGTTTTTGTATATTTGCTTCGTAAGTATTTAATTGCAGAGCAACCAGAAAGAAAGTCAAAATGTATCAGTAGCTTAAGGGAAAGTGACTGATTATTAATAATTTCTTTAAAATTCTTTATATTTAATTTATTTTATTTAATTGATAGAATTGTTTCTAAATAATGTTAATTGAAAACAATATAATAATACAAACGAACAGCGGATGTTTAATTGATAAAAATTGTTTTGAAAAGATGTCAATAATTGAAAACAAAATAAATAACAAATGAACAGCGGTTGTTTAAAATATGTTTTAAACTGAAAACAAAATAATAAAATAAACGAAGAGCGGCTGTATCGTTTTTCATTCCACGAAAACTTAAAATTGATAACATAAATTTGAATTGTTAGCGTTTTGTTCATAACCGTGAAAAGTTGTTTCAATAATAATCAATAAGGCTTATTTAGTAATATAATGAAACTGGTTTAAATTATATATATTTATGATGTTGAAGGATATTCAACTGTCAATTCCGATGTATATAAATTATTAATCTTCTTCTTTCTCTCGAATCCTTATACCCTTTCAGGTTTCGGATATAAATTATTAATCAACTAATTAATTTAATGTAAATAAAATTATGAATAATTTTATGAAAATCGCAAAATTAATCTACATCACCATAAATTCATGACAGCGCAGAAAGACCTCAGGTCAATAGCCCATGACAGACTAACACCTTCGTGCATATTTTTAATTGAATTATATAGTTGTAAATTAAATGTAATGTAATTGTCTGAATAAAGATGTTTGTATCACAAAAATATTCATAATTTGATTTACAGTAAGTGAGTGTGGAATTTCAACATCTTAATGCCTTATCAATCAATTCAATTAATTAAAAATATACATCGGTATTGTTGTATACTAAATATGCTTAGTTAATTGTTTTTTTTTTTTTATTAAGAAATCTATTATATTGTTTTTATATTCTCGTGAAATACGAGACAGAAATGAACAAAAAACTGACTACAATTTATAATTTTTCAATAAGTTATATAAAATTTTATAAAACAATACAGAAAAGTCTACATATTTCAAAAATATACAAATTAAATATAAATTATAATTTAAAAATATTATTATTTTTAAACTAACAAATTATTAAAAAATAAATATCACGATTATAAACAAACAATTTGAACAAAAATAAAGAAATTAAAATTCAGACAGGGCAGAAAAGCCTCTATGACCGACTAACACACAATTGTAAATTATAACTATGTATATGCAAAATTGTTGTATGTAAAGAAATTATTAAAATTAATTAAGATGAAAGAAAAATAAACTTCTAAGAAGTTGCGCTTGTTTCGTTATCATTTATCATTATTTTCTAATTCGCTTTTTTTGTTACATCTACGTACGAACATCATGAGCAAATCCGCTTTTGAATTCCGAAAGAAAAGAGAAAACAACCGTCACACATTCGCTTCAGTTGAAATAAAGAATGAAAGAAATATAAACAAAAATTTATTTCACTTTTTTTAACAATAAGAAACACAAGAAACGATTGTTTTAAATTCGTTCTAGTTTAATCAAACAAATAATAATATTAAAGAATAAATTAAAGAAAACATTATTAACAAAAGGAAACAAAGTTTTTGTCCGATTCTTTTCAATTTAATAGAAAAGAGGAATTTAAATGGAAAAACAGAATTATATTGAACATTAATTAAAAACAATTAAAAATTAGCCCCAGACAAATATTAATTTTCATTGTTATTAATTATTCTTCATAATTAATGACAATGAAAGTTAATATTAATTGTTAATAATTAATGTTATTTTTTTAATTAATTAATAATTCATTAATTAATATAAATTATCAATAAAAAACAAAATAATAAACATTTGATATTCGTTTTAATAAAAATAATCAAATAATAATTAAAACAAAATCTTTCGAAAAGCACTTGCGTTAGGTCGCATTCATAGTGAAGCGCGTTAAGAATCTACAGTCAAGATCCATGGATTCAAACATTTAGAAATTCCACGAGTTTTCACTGCGTTTTTTAATTAAACTAAATTAAAAAAATGTTACGTTTGGTGGAAATCAAATATTTATAGAAATACTAGATTCTATGAATTTTTATTGTGTTTTTTTTTATTTAATTTGATTTATTCAAGATTCATTGACCCAATTTTTTAAAAGTTCTGAATTGCATAATCTGCACATTTGTTTCACGTAATCTTGAATTTCTATATTTTTGAGTTCCACGAATCTTAACTAAATTGAACTACATTAAATAATAAACAGCGAAGGTTCAGAAAATCAAATATTTATAAATTCTAAAATCCATGAATCTTAATTGTTTGTCTTTTTTATTTAATTTCATTAAGATTCATGGAACCCAACAGTATAAAGATTCTGAATTACATAATTCTGCACATTTAAAAAAATGTTTCATGGAATCTTGAATCTCTCTACATTTCAGTTCCATGAATCTTAACTAATTAAAAAAAAAGAAAAACAGAAAAAAAAACATTCAATCCAGAAAAGCAAATCTTTATAAATCCTAGATTCTCATTAATTTTACCTGTTTGTTTTTTGATTTAGTTTCATTTAATAAAAATTCATGGAACCCAAATTTTTAAAGGTTCCGGATTACATAAAATTGCAAAGATAAAAAAAAAATAATTTAGTTTCTCGTAATCTTGAATTTTCATATTATTGAGTTCGATGAATATTAACTAAATTGAACTAAATTAAATAAAAAACAGTAAAGATTATTTATATTCCGAAAATCAAATATTAATAAATTCTAGATTCCTTGAATCTTAACTGTTTTTTTATTTAGTTTTATTTAATTAAGATTCATGGAATCCAAGTTTTTAAAGGTTCTTAATTATATACAACTACACTGATTTTTTTTTAAATTTATTTAATTTACTTCAGTTTCGCGGTGTTTAGATTTTATAAACTTTTGAGTTCCATAAATCTTAACTAAATTTAAACATATTGAAAAAAAAAAAAAAACACTGAAGATTCATGCAATTTAGAAACTTCAAATCTGTGGGTTGCTTAAATCCTGGTTAAATGAAAGTAAATAAAAACACAGTCAAGATTTATGAAACCCAAAATTTTTGAATTCCACTAATCATTAAGAATTAAAAAAAAAAATAGAAATTCTAAGATTCATAAATTTAATTGAGTTTAATTTAAACAAGATTCATGGAATCCAATGGATTCGAGGTTTTGATTTTGATAAATCCAGTGTTTTTTTTTTTTTCTCAAAATTTAGTTTAATTTAGTTAAAATGCTTGGAAAATCCAAAGTTTAAAACTCCATACTTAATGCATCTTAACTTTTTTATTTAATTAAGTTTAATTTAATCAAAATTCATAGGTACTGAATTGCATTAATTGTCACTATTTTTTTTATTTAGTTTATTTCTGTTAAGATTCATGGAATTTAAATGATTAAAAATTCTAGATTACATGAATCTTAAGCACTTAAAAAATGTTACGGTTCATGTAATCCAGAAGAGTTCATGGACCTTGTGTTCTATAAACTCCATACTTAATGCATCTTAACTTTTTTTTAATTTAGTTTCATTTAATCAAGATTCATACGTTCTGAATTGCATTAATCGTCACTATTTTTTTATTTAGTTTATTTCTGTTAAGATTCATGGAATTCAAAAGATTAAAAATTCTAGATTAAGTACTCAAAAAAATTGTTACGGTTCATGTAATCCAGAAGAGTTCATGGACCTTGATTCTACACTTTTGACGACACAATATAAATGCGACTTTAGATGCACAAGCCGAAACGCGTTTGTGTTCTGCTTGCCTTTTCGAAATACCAAACCATAAAATTAATTTAATAAAAATGTGTATTCCGATAAACAATCGTTTCAAATTCGTTTCAATCTCACGAGATTACATTTAAAACAATAACAAAAAACAAAATAAAACGTAAACAAACATAACCCTACGTGTATATCAAGTATGTAGGCAAAATCTTCGGGCCACCCTATATATATATATTTAATTTTTTAGTAATAATCAATATATAATAATGAGTTCATTTCACTTAAATGTAATCCGGCACTATTTAATAATTAACTATTCCGATATTCTTTTTTTATTTTTAATATATATATTTATATATATAGTAATGAATATATGAGCGTTTGTTTATATTAATTAAATTAATTAATATCTTTTTTTTTTCATTTGTTTTAATAAATATTCACGGCGCGTGTCGAAGAACTGTTAAAGTCTCGAATGGCTGTGGAATGAAAAATTTGAGAAATTGCTGAATTTTGGGATAACCTCAAATTCTTTAAGTACTTAATTTTATGATTATATCAAATAATTTTATCAACTTACAATTGATTTACTGAAAAATATTTAGTTCGTTATTTATTATCAATGCTTGTTTTTCTTTATACATTGTTTACAATTTGAAACAATTATTTAACTATAATAAAACATTTTTACTTTGTTTATATGACTAAACTTTCTATTGACACTAAAAGTTTGATAATAACGTGTTAATGTGTTCATTATTTGAAATGTCACGAATATTTCAAATGATAAATAGTAGTTAAAATATTTAATTATCATAAACATCAAGAATATGTCAAATGATAAATGGCTAATCTTTCTATTGACATTGTAAGTTTGTTAATGACGCGTTAATGTCATCGACACTATAGTCATTATATGAAATGTTTTGAATATTTCAAATGACAAATGGTATTTTAAATATTCAATTATCATAAACATCATGAATATGTCAAATGATATAAATGACATTTAAAATATTTATGACGTGATTTGAGGTTATAATGTTTTTAAGTTGCTGTATTCACTCCGTTTAATCACACACATTTCATTCCAAAGCCCGAAGTCTGAGCTTTAACAATTCCACCAAACGCGTCGCATATTTATCTTAAGGCCGTTTTTGAAAACCTTTATTAATATTTTTTAGATTTTTTATTCTTGGAAGATGCCGCACACTAAGACTGACGTACGTGTCGCACTTTTTGAAAAGATTTCAAAACAGAGGGCGCTGTGTTTTAGGACTTCTTTCAAAGACAGTTCTTCTCTATGCTGCGCGTCGATTTCTTCCGTTATTCCTCCTCTTCGTCTTCTTAATCCTTTCTGATTTCCTCCTTCATCGCTGTATTTTTTTTTTCGTCGGTTATTGTTTATTTGTTTTAAATTTATTTAGGGCAGTGTCTAGAATGTTTCGAAATTAAAATTGTCATTAATCAATTTTTACTTCTTTTGTTTTTTTTTTCTTTAAACGTTATTATATGTATATATAATATATTAGTTAGTTTTAATTGGATAATCAGATGTACTCCGCGCGGAAGAAGGGAGAAATAAAAATGAAACGTTAAATGTAATAATTGATAGAAGTTGTCAACGCTTCCATCAATTTGGTGTTCATTGCAATAGGAGTATTGACACTGTAAAATTGCAGTTTTCGAAATTAATGAACATTTTTTAAACCTTTTAATTTAATGATTAAAGGACGTTCTATGTTTTACGTTTTATAAGAACTTATTTAGAAAAATATTCAGCACATTTCGTTCAATTGTAATATTTCGTACAACTCGTCATATCATACAACCTTGAATATTCACAACATTTCGTTGAACTGTCAAATTTAGTACAATATATTGTACTAAATAATGGCAGCTTTACGAATTATGTCAAATCAGATACATAACTTTGACTATTCTCGATATTTCATCTGAATGAACTTTCATAAATTTTCAAACTTATATTAAACGAAGAATTTGAACGAAATGTCAAGAACATTCAAAGTTATTTTAAACGTGGTAAAGAAAATTAAACGAAATGTAAAGAATACTCAAGGTTTTGTCTCTGGTTTAACATAACTTTGACTATTCTTGGCTTTTCGTTCAACTGTTCGTTTTAGAATAATCTATTGTACGTATTGGCCAAGCCAGAGACATAACTTTTTACTGATATGCCAAAAACATTCAAAGTTATGTTAAACGAAATATAAAATACACTCACGGTTGTATCTATGGTTTAACACTATTCTTGAATTTTCGTTCAACCGTCATTATTTAGTACAATTTATAATACGTATTAGTCAAACCAGAGACATAACTTTGACCGTTCTTGACATTTCGTTCAACTGTACATTTTATTAGAACAATCTCTCAGTTAACATAACTTTGGATAGTCTTGACATTTCATGCAATTGTCAATTTCTTAATATATCATTCAAATGTCAATTTTTCGGTACCTCTTATTTGACGTAATTTTGAATCGATATTTCGTTCAACATATTTAGTACAATTCATCGCTTAACATAAGTTTGAATCTTTTTGACATTTGGATCATCTGTCAAATTCTGTACTATTCCTCGATTAACATGGCCTTGAATATTGATGGCATTTCCTTCGACTGTTAAATTTAATACAAATTCATAGCATACTATGACTTAAAATGTTTTTAATAAGTCCCATATCTAAACGCATTTTACGTTCACAATAAATAATAACATTTATTTATTTATTCAAGGGATTTTAGTTTGCGTCAAAATAGATTATATACGTGAATCACTAAATAATTAACTAATTTATAAAAAAACACAATTGTTGTTATGTGTGTGAATGTTTTCTTCTTTTTTCTATTGTTGTTATTTCAAGTATAGAGCTTTACAAACTCTTGAATTAATTTCTCACTTAACACTTGGTGAAATATAATAACCTAATTATTTAATTTTTACCTAAATTGGTTGATATTTAAATTATATTAAACTTGATAATCTTATTTTTCTGTGAAATTAATGGCTTCGAAGGTTTCCCTGTTGACCAGTCTCAGCAATCGGACAATACAATAAAATGTAAATTATATTATTATAAAGTTACTTTTCGTCGGTTCTTGTTTTAACAGTAAAATATTAACCTTTTTGTAATTTAACGCTTCTATTTTTCTCTCCCTTTTTCTTATGGAATAAGTTTGATTATTGACGATATCCCTACGTCAATTTAAATTAATTTTTGTTCGTTATTATTTTTTTTTTTTGGTTTGTTTGTTTTTTTTTTATATAAGAAAAAAACTGTCAAAGAACTGTCAATGTCGGTGCGGTCGCTTGAAACTGTGACGTATGTAGGTGGCGCAAGCTTTGGTGCGTTGTGAGATGATTTCGACTAGGTGGTCTTCGAGGGCGAGCAGCGGCAACGGTGTCGGCAGAGGTAGCAGGCTGAACGTCGCGATGTTAAGACTTTCCCATTGTCAGACGGCACTGTTCGGGAAACGGGGCGGCGGCAGCGGCGGTGGCGGTCGGCTCCCTCCCGATTCGCCCCTTTGCGAAGACCGCTCGGAGCCGGCTAGATTTCGGGGGAGGGTGGAATTCGTTAGTGTTTCTCTATTTTTAAATGTTTTGGTTGACGTCACAATAGAAGTACCTTTCTTATTTTAGTAAGATTCAAAAACGAAATTATTAATTAATAAAAAATACATTACTATGATTGGTTTATTTTATAGTCGAAAAAATTGCACAGTATATTTTTTTAATTAAATTTAATCATAAGGCGTAATTGTGAATTTTTAAATTCATACAATCGAATATGAAGAAACATAACCTCAAATAATTATTTTATTTAATCTTATATAATATAGTTATATGTGTTTCTCCACTTTCTACTGTGAGGAAGGCGTGTAGGTAGAAATAATTTTCGGAGGGGTGTTGACTTCTTACTGTTAATAATCTAAGACAAATGTAAAATTAAAAAAAAAAGAAATAAACCCACTGAGCACACATGTTGGTAATATTTCTTATACATGAAAATAATGTTTAATGTTATTGTAGCGTTGCTAATTTGTTATGTTTTTTTTTTTTTTAATAATCGGATATTACAATTTCTGGTTTGGGGGGTTTAGGGAGTTATTACCGCTAGCCGCCACCCCCCCCCCCCATCTACGCCACTGGTGTGTAGTGACCTCAAATAAACAATTGCGATATAAAGTTTGACTTTGGTTTTTTTAGCGAGAGTTGCATTCAGTAAGTACATTGAGGTTATGATTCTTGGCATTTCATTCACTTGTCAATGACAAGTCAATTGACAACTGAATGATATGCCACGAATCGCAACCTCAAATCTACTTCCTGTATCATAACCTCAAATTAACAATAGAATTAAAATATCCCTTTGGCTGAACCGCCTAATGACACATAACTCTGTCATATGGTGAGAGTAGCAACGTAGCTGGTCAATGAAATGCCAAGAAAATTAATTTCAAATTAACAGTACAATTAAGGAAAAATTAAAATGTCTTAATTTTGACGATTTTGTTTTTATGAAACCTGCAACATGTTTTTGTTTTGGCTTACATTAATTACTTTAATCACTTTTGTTCGTACCTACTGTGATCATATAGTTCAATTCATCCGGATTATAAAAATGTTACAGTGAAATTTATAAAACGTAATCAAGAATCCTTTAAATTATTAAGATTTCATTACATTTTTTTCTTTTTACGAAGTTTGTTCTTCCTTTTGAAAATTCAGTTCTTTGTCTAATCGAACCGCTAAATATTTCACGCTTAATTAGATATAGATCTCAATATGTTAGTAGTATGTCATTTACTTTTTATTTAAAAACAAATGATGGATTAAGCCTTAGATATAATTTTTGATTTTTTATCCTTTCAGCGAAATTTACGTCCGATTCCAGTTTATTCTCCCCTTTTTTTAATAATATATATATATATATTTTTGACTACCTTGGAATTAGTAAAGTTCTGTCACCCGCAAACAAAATTTGAACCAATTTGGAGAGATAGCCGAATCTTGTGGAAGATTTTAAATTCTGTTAATTAATAAATATTGATTTTTTCTGAGAATAAAATCTAGAAATTTTTTCTTTTGATAATTAATTCATTATTGATTTTGTTAGTTAATTAGGAAACTCAAAAATGTCGTAGACTTTCATTGACGATTCCTCCAATTGACAGATATTTTTTCGAGAATTTATTTTTTAATTTACTCTTTATTTAAAAACTTTTTAATTTTTTTCTTTATTACTTTCATTCGGTTTAACTTACGTTCTATTTAATGTATTCTCTGTTTTTCTAATAATTACTTTTTTACTAGCTTAAAGTCAATCGCAAATGGAAGTTTAAAAAATATGGAGAAATAGCCGAGTTTTGTGGAAGACTGGAAATTCTGCTAGTTCATAAATGTTCATGAAAACAATTGTGGACTTTCACTGACAATTTCTTTCATTTACAGATATCAGTTAATTTTTATTATGAAATTACTATCAGATGCTTCTAAGGTTTTCCTTGGCCATATAGGAAACTGCGGAAAAATGAGGCAAATGGTCGAGCCTTGAGGAAGACCTTCATTGATAATTCTTCTCTTTAGCACACATATCGGTTGATTTTTATTTGAATATTTAATCAGATAAGAATCATCCAGTGATGCGCAATTCGTAACGGTTTTCGTTAGTTAATTTGGAAATCTGGAACAAATGGGGAAAGTCGTAAACTTTCACTGACCGCAGATATTGATTAATTAATTAATTAAAATATCTATAAAGAAATGAGTTGTTTCAAATAGAAGAAAACTACAGCTGAAACTAACCACATGCCTGAAAATGTACATAACTAACCAATTTTCATAAAATTCTGTTTCATGTACATAAAAACTGCAGCTCAAATCCGCCACATGCCGAAGTAAGCATTTAATAAAAGCGAATTTCATCATATTCTGCTTTAAGTTAAAAAAACTGCAGTTGAAAGTCAGCGCATATCGATAGAGGGATATACTGAACAGATTGTCATCAAATTCTGTTACAAATTATACAGCTTCAACTCACCACATGCCGAAAAAAGCATTTACTGAAAGAATGTTCATCAAATTCTGTTTTATTTACAAGATAATGCAGCTCAAATCCGCCACATATCGAAATATGCATTTATGGATTTTCATCGTATTATGTTTCAAGTTAAAAAAAAAACTGTAGCTTGAAACCCACCGTTAAAGTTGAGGAAATTTCCGGCTTAAGCCCAAATAGAAAAACCCGTTCTAGTTTTCCTTTTTGCGAATGCTTTCTTACATATTTTGTGAAAAAAAAAATTTATGATTGCATTGATTAAGCTTGTAAGACTTGATAAGCACTTGGGTGATTCTTATCTGGCCCTTAAAACCGAATGGTTCAATTTTTTTATATATTCTCCAATCCTGGAAGTAAATTGATGGGTCTTCTCTACTTCAACGTAAAATTGATATTCCCTCTTTTGAATATTTTTTTTTTATATTTTGGGAAAGGTACCATTTTTTACGTTGATTACGTTTCTACGTTTACTCAAGTTGAAGAAAACTGCAGCTTATATCCAAATAGGAACACCCACTTTAGTTTTCCTATTTTTGAATGCTTTCTTCCATATTTTTGGAAACGTAGCACTTCTATTATTAGGTTGATTAAGTTTGTCTTGACAACACGTTTGGATTGATTCTTATCTGGCTCTTAAAATCGAATGGTTTATCAGTGGAAGACTATTATTGTCAGATTTTTGTTTATATGATGGGTATTTTCTGCTCTAATGCTCTAAAAATGAGATTGGCTATTGTGTATGTTTTCTTCCAGATTTTGTGAAGGGCGGAACTTTTTATAATTTTTATAATTATTGATTAAGTTTGTATGTCCTAAGAAAGTATTTGAGTTAATTCTTATCTGGATTTTAAAACCGAATAATTTATCAATATTCTCCAATCCTGGAAGTAAACTAAAGGGTCTTCTCTGCTGCAACGTAGAATTGGGATTCCTCTTTCTGCATGTTTTCTTTCATATTTCGGGAAATGAACCTCCCTTAAGGATTACGTGGATTAAGTTTGTAAGACTTGACAGAGCACTTGGGCCTTTTATTTGGCACTTAAAACCTAATGGTTTAACAGTGGTAGCTTATAATATCGGGATTTACCTTCACTTCTTTTTCAATTCTAGAATTCAGCTGATGGGTGCTATTTCTCCATCCTAAAATGAGGTTCCCCCTTTTTTTAATGTTCCATGTTTTGGCAAACATACAATGTTAACACAATAATTAATTAAGGTTATAAATCTTGACAAAGCATTTTTGTGGAGACATGTAATGACCTGTTAAGAATTTGATCGATTCCTTATATATTTTGAGATCTTTTGCAAGGCATTATTTGCTTGATTATCTCTTTGGGATGCGTTGCCGATAACTATAGAATGGAAAAATACCGCTTATCTATTCCATCTTAGAGGTATTTTTTGTGAATAATAACTACCATTATTATCATAATACTTTTCGCTTGAAATAGAGTTTTATCGTCATACGATTACTTCCTTCGAGATTTTGCAAAAGATGCCACAATTCTCGATATTTACCAACTTAATCAATGTATTAAATTGGTTAATCAGGCATTTAATGTCCTTTTGAAGATATTGTCAATTCTCCAATGCTTTTTAATAATCTTTTCTATAATATTTACCCGACACCCGAAAGGGTAAATGGGATTTTGATAATATATATACATATTATATAATATTTTCTGTTTCAATATTCATCATCTCTTATTGCAATATAGGTTTGTTTTTATACAAGCAGACATTCCTCCTCTTGTGAATCTATATTTTCTAATCCATCTATAACGTTATAAGCAACAAACAAATAAGATAAGTTTCTGATTATAATAAAATAGAAACCTTATATAGAGAGTTTTTTTTCTTTCATAATAGTCTCTTTCTAAACTACGGCGAAAATGCCATATTTCCTGATTACGCTAATAATGTTAAATCAGTGTGAGCATACCACAAATGTGCTGACTATTGTCGTTCTAGCGAATTATTTTTCCCTAAGCATGGCTTCGCATCCCAGTCCCACTTCTCACCAAGAATGAATGAAAAGGCGTTATTTTGGCATTTCTATTGTTACCTATATTGCCCTTACACAAGATATTTCATGGCTTTCACCGGAACAAGGCTCCTTTCCATGTATGGTGCAGCTATCTGCTCGTGCTGCTTCACTATATATGCGGTCTAACCAAGAAAAATGTCCTAGATTTTTACTGACAATTCCTCTCATTTACAGATATCAGTTAAAACTTATCAAGAAATTCATGCATGATAGCCAATTCTCTAGGGCTTTCGTTAATCCTTTAGAAAAACTGTCGGAAAAGGGGAAAAATAGTCGAACATTGAAGAAGACCAAGTTCAAGAATTTTCTTGGAGGTGGAGGATGTTGTCAATTCCTGGAGATTCTTTGATTCACAATTCCTCTCATTTACAGATATCAGTTAAAACTTATCAAGAAATTCATGCATGATAGCCAATTCTCTAGGGCTTTCGTTAATCCTTTAAAAAAACTGTCGGAAAAGGGGGGAAATAGTCGAACCTTGAAGAAGACCAAGTTCAAGAATTTTCTTGGAGGTGGAGGATGTTGTCAATTCCCGGAGCTTTTTTGATTGACAATTCATCTCATTTACAGATATCAGTTAAAACTTATCAGGAAATTCATTCATGATCGCCAATTCTCTAGGGCTTTCCTTAAACATTTAGAAAACCTGGCGGAAAAGGGGGAAAATAATCGAACTTTGAAGAAGACCAAGTCCAAGAACTTTTTGGAGGATATTATCAATTCGCGGAACTTTTTTGACTGACAATTCATTTCATTTACAATTTATTCATGATAGCCAATTCGCAATGACTTTCCTTAATCATTTATTAAACTCAGCGAAAAAATGAGGCAAATAGTCAAACCTTGAGGAAGACAAAGTCCAAAAATTTTCTTGGAGGTGGGGGTTATTGTTAATTTCTTCACTTGTAATGGAATTATCTGGTTCAATAATTATTGTCTTTTGAGTTGGAATGAAGTAAAAACAGATTGGTTATGAAACAGACAGCAATTTTTACTCTCGTATAGGCTCAGGGTTTGTAAAACCTTGGTAAATATAAACTTTTCCAGGCTTCACATGCATTTCAGAAAACAATTGGAAGTTCTCTTGGTTTTCTTCTAGAATGTTACTTAATTTGCTCATTTTGATGGTGGTTCTTTTTTTTTACTTTTATTAAAACCTTTAACTTCTTCTCGTTTTTCATTTTGTTCGATGTTCTTCTTTAATGAAGAATACTTTAAAATAAAATAAATAAAAAGAATTTAAAAATAATTAATTACTAATCAATAATTTTTCCTTTAGCTACTGTCACTTACTTTACGTAAGTACTTTAGCTAAAGAGAAAATTATTGATTTATAAAAAAAATATTTTCAATGTGAATAAATTCATTTTTCTATTAATACATTGAATGTTTTTTCTTCCATTAGGTTTTTCTTTCACCAATGTTAAAGAGGTAAAATCGAATCATAAACTATTTGCAATATATTGTCTGCTTCAATATTGTATATCTTTAGAGTTGGAATGATGTAAAAATACAGATTTGTTATGATACACTCAGCAATTTCTCATCTCGTATAAGCTCAGGGTTTCTAAACCCCTGGAAAATTTAATCCTTTCCTTGCATTGCATTGCATTTGCGAAATTAACTGGATTATTTTTCTTCTAGATCATTACTGGACGTAAAATCGTCCAATCACAAACCTATCTTGCAATTAAATGCCATATGCAATTTCAGAAATTAGATAAATCTGAACTTATCGAAACGACTAAGCTATTGAGAAAAGATTAATTACAATTTTAAATTAATCTTATTTTTTTTTTTTCGTTTATTTTGTGGAGGATTTTACTTCATTATACATGTGTAAAATTAATAATAACAACGTGTTTAAACGCATTACTGAAATTGCAGCTTCAGTTAAAATTATTAGTACAGAAAGACCGAAGAGAGTCGATAGCCCAAACAGAAATACCATAGTCAATTTCATAAATTAAATGAATCTGAACTCATTGAAATGGTTTAAATATTTAAAATAATATTTTAAATTAATGTTATCTCAGTTTTCCTTTTCTATTGTCGATATTATTATATATGTGTGAAAATAATAACAAAAACACTTTTAAATACCTTATCGAAATTGCAGCTACGATTTGAATTAAAAGACCTCTGACTTCGACCTCTAGCCCAGATATACTAACACCTTCATATATTGAAATTATTTATGTTATGTTGTTTTGTATTCTCTTTATAGTCTGAATTAAGATGTGTGTATAAAAGGTGTATGCACATTTTTAATTTTAATTAGAGCTGTAGTTTCGGTAATTTCGACTTGTATTTATAAAATGTTAAAACGTGAAACTAGTATTAAAGTACTAGTACTACTAGAACATGGTATTTCATTATTGCAAACTGGCTGAAGTTTAAACTGAAGTTGTAAAAATTACAATGAAAAGTATTATTCTATATGATTGAAAACTTTTCTCCTATAGAATGCTTTGATTTTTTTTCTTTATTTTACATTTTGTTGGCACCAGTGAATTAATACAAATAAATAATAACACATGTATATTATTTATCAAATCAAATTTTTCAATTTGTTAGAATAACATCACCAATGGCGTGTGGTTACTTTTATTGACAACATAATTATGTTATTAATAAAAATAAATAAAGTCCTCATGGGGAGAAAAATTCTTGATCATATGGTACAAAATAATGTTAAATATAAAAGGAACGTTTTGATTTCCTATTTATTTTGTTTTAAATAACTGCAATAAAATAAACACACTCTTTTTTTCTTCAATAACTGTAAAAGTGTGAATCGTATTTTTTCTATTATTGTATTTTCTATTGTTAATACCCTCGTTTTATATTAGTATTAAATAAAATGAATCTATCTATTAGATAATTTAAAAAAAAAACATAATTTGTTTACACTGTGCAATTTTCTCTTGACTACAAAAAAATACCATCATATCAGACAGATGAAGTGTTTTTAAAAACCACACTATCCCACCTTACAACCCGTAATTATGATTAGTGGCTATAGAAAAATAATACCACCAAAATAACAAATAAAAACACTACTACAAAATTGTCTACAACTACAAAAACAAAAGAAAATTTACTTAAAATTATACATTACCTTATTCTCATGCAAATAACCATGCTACACGGTTAATTACTCCAACAATATTACACATGCACGATTTTTAGATGCTCGTCCCTATTACTTTTCCTATCAAATAATACAAATTTCTTTTAGTTTTTTCACTTAATGTTCTTATCAATTTAATATGCTTCTAATAAGGAGTAATAAGGCGTTGTTTAGCCTGATCGGTTTGTTTCGAAGTAATAGAAATTGTAGGACATAGCGAATTGTGTATTATACAGATGTTTACTGATGTTGTGGAGCACTAATTTGGTGGTATATAGTTGTTTTTTGGTAGTGAGTGCTCTTGGTTGTGTTGTTTTGCAGTTTCGTAATTTAACCATTGCAAAGATCTTTTTTTATATTTACACAGGAGGAAATTGTATGTATATTTCGGTTACATTTTTGTTACAATGATTAAATTAAGCGGTGTATTGTTAAAGTGAGGTTGCCAACAATTAATTTAATAGGAATATAATTTGTTTTCTTATTATAATAATTATGAATGATTTTTTTTAAATAAGGTGGAAAGACCACTGATAAATAGCAAATTAACTCATATAAATTGTTAATTTTATTTTGTTATTTTTATTATTTATTTTGTAAACATCAATTATTAAAGATTATTATATACCTGTTTTTTTACATGAAAATACATTTTTTTGCAAATTCCTGCATAGCTGTTCATTTTAGAGAAAAAATGAAAAGAACTAAAATGTGTTCACAATTTAAAAATCTGTTTAAAATGATGATTTGTTCAATTTTAAAATCAATATATAATTAATAAAATTAATATAATTAAATTTGCCAATTATAACATTATTAAATTTTATTACCTATGATTTTAGATACTGCATGAATTCATTATTATTTTTATGTTTAATGAAATTATGGTTACATTCACAAAATTTAAACCTTGCCTGATTTTGCTAAGACATACATACGTCCACTTCATAGATACTTTCAGATGAAAAAAAAAAAAAAAAAAACAGAAATACATTAAGCTTTCTGTGTTTATTAAATCAGTTAATATATTTTTTACAACTCATTATCATAAATTAACTTGTTAATTGTTGAGGCTTCTACTTTGTTATACATTGTAATTCAATTTTAATAAATGAAACACTTTTTTACTTTGTTTGTATAACTCGGATTGATTTTATTGTTGACTATAGTTTCGACAACCTTAACGTGTCATTATCAACACAAAAGTCAATCCGAGTTATACAAACAAAGTAAAAAAGTGTTTCATTTATTAACATTATCATAAATATTTTTAATATTTTAACAATACCAATGTTAAAATATTATAAAATAAAAAATATCATTTATAAAAATAAATATATTATTAAAACTCTACTCTAAAATAAATAAAAATACAGATTAAATTGAATAAATTTAAATTTTCGACTTGTTTCGAGTTATTGGTCTATTTCAAGTAAATTTTTATCAGGTTATGCAAATAAATCCATATTAAAAAAATGTTTTTAATTGAATCTTAAAAACGTTTTATTTTTCATGGAACTTTATCGACAGATTAACTTTTTAGGTCGTAAAAAATCTATTAAGGGTATTTTTTTTTTTTTCAATTCTATTTTCACATTAACATGTTAGCTGCTAGGCCTGTTTATCGATATTTGTTCCTGCGCACCACCATTACCGATGACCGTGCGCCTGTAGGGGCCGTCATATGAAATAATTATTAGTCCCATCGGACCAACACGGCCCAATTGGACAACTTGCTTGTACACCGTTGATCCAATCTAAATATAATTAATTCATAACCTTACTCTTTCGCTGTGATCAACAGAAAATTCAGTGGTAAATTCTGATTTCCATCCACAGCAGCTGCAAGTACTGCATGATACGACACGCATTTGTCAACGATATTTTCAGATACCGAAACGTAAATGTACCATCCCCCTCAGTCAAAATGAATTGGGAATAATTGCCGAGAATTTTGATTTTATATTATCTGATGATGAACCTAACACATTTAGTAATTCTGGAAGTAATTTTGTATGTTCTGATTCTGAAACAGAATCGTTCTTTTTAACCACCTCCAACGATTCTATTTACCGACACATCCCATGAATCAAAGCCAAATATTCTCCCACAACTTCTGCCTGCGGCCCAGTAAAGTGTTACTATAAGCAAATTGCTCCTTTCACTGCGACACCTTAAGTCTTTGACGCTATTGTCGATGACAGAATTATTGTATTGATTTGTGATAAAACCAATATTTATGCAAGTCAGACTCTTATGGCTAGTGACGCTGAATTGGATTCCGGCAATAACGACAGAATTAAGACAATTCTTAGGGTTAATTACTTGGATGGGACTAGTAAAAATTCCCAAAATTGTAGATTATTGGAGCAATGATGACCTATTATAAAACTCATTTGTCAGAAATATAATGACACATTACTCCTGAACACGTTGTACTGTGTCTTATGAAAGGATTAGAAGATGAAGGGAGGACTCGATAATTTAGTATATGAGTTTGCCATTGGCAAATAAATTGCTGAATGTCAATACTCGAAAATCATGAAAAGGATTACCAAAAAAAGTGAAAAATGCAAAGCTGAAGAAGGCTAAAATTGCTTGGAAAACGAAAATGGAATCACAATTTGTAATTGGAGAGACAAAAGAAATATTTCCATGCTCTCAACTAAACACATTAAGGTTGCGGTTTAGTAGAAAGAGATACCTATATAGTAAAATGGAAATAATCGTTTGAAAAAAGAGCCATTCTTTTGGATTTAATACTATAAATATGTATTTGCATATTTTATCTATCAAGTATAAAGTGTCAGTCTAAATAAAAAATAAATCGTTAATTTTCGTGTATTACGTCAATTTACTAGTTCAAGTTAGAAAAGAAAATTGTTAGATATAATGAAATTAGTAGGTCATTTCTGCTAAGTTATTTGAATGCAGAATTTAGTGAAATCCTTTAAATTTTCATTGCACAAGTTTTTATTAACAAAATAAATTTGAAATTTGCTATAAATTTGATTAATTTACATTGTTTTTCATAATTGTTTTTCATACAAACTAAACATTAAAATAATTTTTAATTCATCTGATGAAATTCCTGCTTATTTTAAGATTACTTTAATGTATAATACAATATTGTTCATTGATCACAACAGAAATCTAACTCGAATTAGTGATTACCAATATTTATATAACTATCTCTTTCATCTAAACCGCACCCTTAAGACAATGAAACTTAAACTAGAACTTGTAATTGAATATAATAAAGGCAAATCACCATTCGACTTGTCTGACCTACTCGCGCCTATTCCAACTCTTTGAATAGAAGTTTGAAATGGTTAAAAAAAAGTTGGTCTCGAACTCTTATTAACAACATCGATTGTAAATTCATTTATTTTGTATAAG
Organism: Philonthus spinipes; assembly: GCA_963082785.1. Classification (NCBI taxonomy): domain Eukaryota; kingdom Metazoa; phylum Arthropoda; class Insecta; order Coleoptera; family Staphylinidae; genus Philonthus; species Philonthus spinipes. Next base: position 11,769,584 of record OY720307.1, read on the forward strand.
GGTATTACAGAAAATAATATGTCAATAATTGACTACAAAAACGAAATTGTAAAACGTTTAGTAAATAATGGTGACGGTGTTCCTGTACACACTCGAAGACCATCAACAAGTACACATCATACCGTTCAGTTGAAGAAAGAAGGAAATATGCATGAGAGAAGAAGAATATGTAAGAAATGTTATACTAAAATCAGTAAGTAATATGAGCCTAAGTATACTATGAAAAAATCAAAGAAATTTTGAGCTCAAAATTTCGATTTTTATGGATAAAAATAATTTCTCCATCCCTCGTCTTTTGTTTTGGGCGGTCAAAAAGACACATGGGAAATAGCCCTTGCTTTGCACAACCACCCCGTGAAAGATTCATATCTCCAACCCCACCCTGAGCCAAGATATTAATTTTGAAAATTTCAACGTGGCCATTTTTTTCACCCTATATCGATTTTTTTCACGGCATTGCAGAAATTTGAAAGTTTTATCAAGTGATAGCAATTTTTTAACCCCCTAGCTCAAATACCCTCTGAATTATGCATTTTTTTTTTTCGATTAAATTCCGTTTCTTATCAATCGGTCAAAAATTGATTTTTTCATTGGGGTACCAAATTAGCCCCCTTTAATCATACGGGGATTTTTGTCCAACGTTTTAGATCTACTAGGAGAACCAGGTGGCACAATTTCAATCCCCTAATCCCATTTTTACCAGAGTTGTTCAATGTATTTATGTATTTTAAATGGAGCTTCGAATCGAAATTCTTCTCTTGAGGATAAAAGTTAATTTCTATGCGGAGCGAGATGATGAAACTCGAACACCTAATTTCCATTCACCCCACGAATCCCGTAACAACATTTAAACCCGCCAAAATGTTGACCAAAATCTGATTTTTTTCTCTTTCGAAGAGGTAATCGTAACTTGTTGAATTCCTGTTGGGGGTGAAATTTATTTCCATCAGTCAGAGAGATGATATTTAACAAACGTGGTTAGACTCACGAAGACAATACAGTGGCAAAATTTCAACCCCCAACCCATTTTTCCCGAGTTATAGATTATTTAGTTTTTCCATGTATTTTAAATGGGACATTTAATATTTCGACATGTAATATTTTTTTTAACACACTTCCCATCGAGTGAAAAGTTTCGAGCTACTTGTTTCCAGATCAGAAAAAAAAAATCTACTATTAAATGGATTTTTTTTCAGAATTTTGTTTTTCGCCAAAATCCTAAGGCGTGACTTTGGGAATATCCCCTCTAACACACGATTTTCTCCATATGGCGAACTCTCTCGCTCTTATGCTTCGAACGGCGAGCAAAATGAACCATAAAAATTAAATTTAAATTAATCAAGTGGGCGACCGCATATTCCTCATACACGGGTACTAAATGACAGAGAGCGATATATCAGACACATATTCCTCTTACTTTAACCAATACGGTGTTATGAGGACGTGCCGGAAATAAGAGAAAAAAAAAACAATTTTTTTGCAAGCATCTCAAATAGAGATGATAATTCGATACCAACAGGTGTCATCTTGAATATCGAGATAAGCGCTGCCATCACACCAAAAGTTGATCGATTTAATTGCAGTAGTTGCAGAAACACCCATGTGTATCGATTGTTACAATGAACTGTATCAAAATTATATTTTTTTTCTTTTTTGTATTTTTTTTAAATTTGTCTTAATATGGAATATGTTAGTAGTTTATTTTTATAATTTGTATGCATTTACTGATAATAAACATTGCTTTGATAAGAACGTCCATTATTTTTTTCCATTCAAAAAAGTGGAACCTCACACTCTATTAACTATTTTCCACATTGTTGGTCCTTTCCAATAGGCTAAGCCATGCTTGTTCGATGCGAAGGTCCGGTAAACTCAATTAATATTGAATATAGAAACAAAACTTGAGTTGATCCCATTAGAGTAACATGGGCCCAGAGGGTAGGTTAGATTTTGATGGAAACAGTTCTGAGGCTGTTCACTTAGGCCCATATGGTCCGTTGTGATACCATAGAGATCCCAATTTTAGCATCTAATGAACCTAATTACATTATTCAATTACAAGAGAGATCCGCCAGCTCATGTGCGTAGTGCAGGTACTTAATTCTTTTCCCCTCAAGAGTAGAATATTATCCTAGATGGTGGAGTACTGTTTTTACTTCCTCATCATCCAGGAATTCTCTGCAAAAGTCATTGTATTTGAGACTCATATTATATGTGTGTCTACCTATACTCTATTTTTTCCTAAGATTACAATAACTAGGAGACTAATTTACATCATTAAAAGAGGCGAATCTGGTGACAAATATTGGCGTGAAATTCAAATCACACCGCGCGGGAAAATAATAGAATAAATTCTAATAATCTTCCCATGGGTATATTTTTAACAACTTCACTCGATGGACCGGCGTTTTCACCCATTGTATGAATATTAAATTACGACATCTACAACTTACAAATTTGAATTTTTATTCGATCTTTTATCGTTCAAAAATTATATTGAAAAAAGTGCGTTTTTTGCTAATTTGTTAAGTTTTTTTTTTTTCATAAATGTTACCTACCACATGTGGAATACATTGTGAATGCTCAGCAATACTCTTCCAATTCATATTTTATAGGAATTTATAATTAACTATAGTACTCTAATATTACAGTTTACAATTTATTGCTCTTACGCCGATGAACAAAATGACAGGAGACCACTAGACAAAATAAAGAATATCTTAGATGTGAGTTTTCCCCAAATTTCAACCAATCACTAAATAAGGTTATATTTATCCTATGCTTCCATGCCTGTAATCTTAGGAAAAATAGACTAGTCAAATGGTAATGGGCACTATCTTCCTCATATCGATTCTGCTGAATGCAATTAATGTTTTACTATTTTCTGTATCGTACATAGGCAATAACTGCCTTGTTGTGTGACACGTGTCCTCTTCCCTCCACCTTAGGTGATATCATTTGGTTCCTTAATAATCTCTTTCATTCCGCAAAAGGGATGTCGGCGGAGAGTTCGATAGATGGGTTCCTCATTCCTGTCCCCTTCCTTGCGAGGTCATCAGTAATTTAGTTTCCCTGATATCACTATGACCAGGTATCGAAATGAGTCCCACGTCATAGCTATTCGCGAGTTTGTTTAGCAGATTTCTGCAGTATTTGACCACCTTGGATGTGCAGTAGGAACTGCTTAATGCCCCAATGGCGGCCTGGCCAACCGTGATGAACCTTATGTGGTTAACCTGAAGGTCGGTTTTACCTATCCAGTCCACTGCCACTCGGATGGCTATGACTTACGCCTGTAGGAAGATGCAGTGGTTCGGAAGTAGAAAGTATTTTCTGAGATTGAACTCATGAGAGAAAATTCCATCTCTTACTCTGCCATCAGACTTGGAACCATCCACAGAGGGTAGGATCAGTATTGGTCGTGTTAAATTGTATTTTAAAGCAAATAACTAATTTTACTCAAAATAAATAATTTTAATGTTAAATTAGAAATAAATTTATAACATGAAAACCATTAACATTTTATAATAGGTCTTGAAAACTGTTTTATCGAAACCAATTTTTGCAAGTCTTTACGTTTTCATTCGTATGCAATTAATTAATGTTTTGATGCCAAATGAGAATCAAAATTAATTAAACGGTTTCATCAATATTGGTGGATTCGCCGGGTACACATATGATTTTGTATTATATATCATAGACCAGCACATCATGTTTGTTTATATTAAATATTTGTATTTTTACATTACTGTAACAAAAATGTTTCACTAAAAAAACGTTTATTCATATTTTTTTAAAGTTGGGCGCTAATGGATTAATAGCGTAATTTATGCTTGGAAATAGTAATTATCAAATTACTAAGTAAAATGATATTAAAAAATAATAATATTAAATAATTTTGGCGAACATTACATTTTTTTATTTAAATATTAATTAAATTTAATGGAATACTTAATTATTAATTGAATCATTGGCAACCTCTAGTGCTTTTCTATGTATAGACTTCACACTTTACTAAAAAAAATAAATATATAAAAAACCTTATAATAAATAAATTCACTCAAAGTGCTATGTGAAGTGTGCTATGATGTGATCACTCTGTTGCTGTTTTGTGTGTATGTGTTTTTTTTGTTTGTTCTTTTTTGCATAATTTTCTTACATTGGCTCAGGTACCTGAATAGAAGGCATACGCCGAATGCGTTCTCGACGGGAACAAGTTATACGCCGAGTACGACGAGTCGAACAATTGCAGTTCCTCCGTATTATGGTCAAATGGATTCTGGACTATAACGATATAAAATATTTCAATTCGGATTAACATTTCTAAATTAAATTTCGGGACCATGGCTGCGAGAAGGCATGGTTGTTTGTTACTTGTGCGTGATTTTTTTTTATTTTTTTGATGGTGAACGCTCGATGTTCACTTGATCGCAAGTAGAGAGAAGAATCAGAGGATGAACGATGATTGTTCATTTGAGGCTTTTGGTTTTGTTCTAATACAAAAACAAAAATGTTTATGTCCTGTTAAAATTTGTTTTTTTTTATTTAAATAAAAATAAAAAATCATTTTTTTATTGTATTAATCGATAGAGCTATACCTAAAAAAAATCTTAATGATTATACATTAATTAAATTAAACATGCAAAGTCAAAATGCAAACAACATACTTTAAAGTAGTTATAAAATGTACAAATAGTTCTTATTTCACTCGCTATTTTAAAATAGAAAAATATTAAAATAAATCTGTTATAATCAAAAATGTATCTATATTTGATGCATATGAATTAAATAAAACACTGTAAATCAATTATATAATATATTGTAAAAACAATTGTTTACATGACTTCATTTAAATGTAAAATAAATGGCTTTTAATTGCAGCTGAGACTTGGTATAATTATAATTCATTTAACGATTTTACGATGCCACATAAAATTAGGCAAAAGGTGGCGCTTACGTCGTCTTTCATTTGTTATAATTATAATAATTAAAAAAGTATTTACTAACTTGGTCACAGTTAACTTTATTTTACGGAATTCTCCATTCTAATTGTTTACAACATACAATAATTTAAATACAACGTACAAATATTTAAATTAAATTGAATGAATGTGAAAATAATTAATTATTTTTTCTTTAGCTACTGTGGCTTTTTTGACTTTATGGGTTATTTTCAAATGAAATAAAGAATTTTTACCATTTAAATTTGAACCCAAAAATATTTTGACTTGTATTAATTACAATTAATATAATATATTAAATAAAAATGATTTGAAAATAATTAATAAATTATTTTCACATTTAGCTCTGTGACTATTGACTTACCTACGTAAGTACGTTAAACAAATGCACATTAAAACAACTACTTCCCGGGCAAATACCCACGCCGGACATTGAATTACATAATGTACACCTGCTGTTGCACATCAATAAAATATTGCATAATGCAACAAATTTTGATCCGAGAAAAATTTAATGTAAAAACAACAAAGGAACGTTACATAATATAAGGCCATCTGCAGACACGTGTTTCGGGATCTATCCCTCGTCAGTACAGCTATGCCTTACATAATTTAAAGATGTTAAAATAAATCAATTAAATTAATTCAAATACAATCAGCACAATTAAATCAGTTATATTAAATCAAATTAAACTAAATCAATTTAAATTAAATTAAACCAAATTAATTCAATTTAAATCAAAACCGAATAAAATTAAACGAAAAGAATTGAATCAAATTAATTAAAAAGAGCGACCCTCACCTGCCGCGCGCTGAGATAGTAATGACCGGCGAAGGAGGACGTGCGCTCGTGTATTGTTGTTATCGCAAATTCACAAAAAACTTCTCTCGGTTCGGATTTGAATAAATGCCTCGCTGGCTATTAATATAAATAGAAAACAGTATTCATTCACTTGGTCACAGTTATTTAAACATATTAAATAAAAATGATTTGAAAATAATTAATAAATTATTTTCACATTAATTTGATTCAATTCTTTTCGTTTAATTTTATTCGGTTTTGATTTAAATTGAATTAATTTGGTTTAATTTAATTTAAATTGATTTAGTTTAATTTGATTTAATATAACTGATTTAATTGTGCTGATTGTATTTGAATTAATTTAATTGATTTATTTTAACATCTTTAAATTATGTAAGGCATAGCTGTACTGACGAGGGATAGATCCCGAAACACGTGTCTGCAGATGGCCTTATATTATGTAACGTTCCTTTGTTGTTTTTACATTAAATTTTTCTCGGATCAAAATTTGTTGCATTATGCAATATTTTATTGATGTGCAACAGCAGGTGTACATTATGTAATTCAATGTCCGGCGTGGGTATTTGCCCGGGAAGTAGTTGTTTTAATGTGCATTTGTTTAACGTACTTACGTAGGTAAGTCAATAGTCACAGAGCTAAATGTGAAAATAATTTATTAATTATTTTCAAATCATTTTTATTTAATATGTTTAAATAACTGTGACCAAGTGAATGAATACTGTTTTCTATTTATATTAATAGCCAGCGAGGCATTTATTCAAATCCGAACCGAGAGAAGTTTTTTGTGAATTTGCGATAACAACAATACACGAGCGCACGTCCTCCTTCGCCGGTCATTACTATCTCAGCGCGCGGCAGGTGAGGGTCGCTCTTTTTAATTAATTTGATTCAATTCTTTTCGTTTAATTTTATTCGGTTTTGATTTAAATTGAATTAATTTGGTTTAATTTAATTTAAATTGATTTAGTTTAATTTGATTTAATATAACTGATTTAATTGTGCTGATTGTATTTGAATTAATTTAATTGATTTATTTTAACATCTTTAAATTATGTAAGGCATAGCTGTACTGACGAGGGATAGATCCCGAAACACGTGTCTGCAGATGGCCTTATATTATGTAACGTTCCTTTGTTGTTTTTACATTAAATTTTTCTCGGATCAAAATTTGTTGCATTATGCAATATTTTATTGATGTGCAACAGCAGGTGTACATTATGTAATTCAATGTCCGGCGTGGGTATTTGCCCGGGAAGTAGTTGTTTTAATGTGCATTTGTTTAACGTACTTACGTAGGTAAGTCAATAGTCACAGAGCTAAATGTGAAAATAATTTATTAATTATTTTCAAATCATTTTTATTTAATATGTTTAAATAACTGTGACCAAGTGAATGAATACTGTTTTCTATTTATATTAATATAATATATTTCTTAATTGAGGCTTCTACTTTGTTAAATATTCTAATTCAATTTTTATAAATAAAACCCTTTATAGTGATACTCTGCAAGTATTATTATATTTCTTATAAAACAAATAATATTTGGGATTTAAATGTATCAAGTTTATTATAGGTATATAAAATCATAACAATCCGTGTATTTTTAAAGCATTTATTGCAATTACTAAATGAAACGATCAAACTAAAAATTTACTTTTTACTTTGTATAACTTCGATTGTTAATTAAAATTAAAACAAAATAATGATTAACCAATTAATTATTTTCTTTCAATTGTTATGCAATTTCTAGACTTGCAAAGCAACTACCAAGAAAACAAATATCTATTAAAAAACTACTTCCCGAGCAAATACCCACGATGAATATTGAATTATATAATAGATATTTGCCGTCGCACCTTAGTGATATGTCGTGGGTATTTTCCTGGAAAATTGCTGTTTCAATAGATATCTGTTTCCTTAGATACGTCAATGTTATTAATTAACGTACATACACAAAGCTTAGGTTAAACCCACAATTGAAACAAATGGCCTTAAGATAGACATGTTTAGTAGGACTCAAAGTATTAGAAGAACCCATCTAGCGGCAGGAGCCAATTAGGTGATGTTTCACCACGAGTTAAGTGAGAAATTAATTCAAAATAAAGTCTATTTGTTTCCTTGTTGTTATTATTTCTTAATTTTTGTTCTAGATTAAACTAAATATTATTAATTATATTGTAGGTTTATAAAAAGGTAAATTCGTTAAATAAATAAATAAATAAAATATCGCTAAAATATGGCTCGTTTCTTATTATAGGAAAAATAATTTAATTTTTTTTGCTCTTATATTAAAATTGTTATGCTTCAAAGGCATATATCTTTTTTTATCCAATATTAAATTAAACTAAATATTCTACAGTTAATAAGGTATTCGTTATTTTCTGTGTTTTTTTTATTATCATATGTGATACTTTGTTTTCTAATCTATATTTTTCCAAAAGCGCAATCCAATGTAATACATTGATCAAAATATCTGTTTTATGAGGACCGAAACTTATGGAAAAATTCGAATTTCGTAATTCTTACTTTCTTATTCTTAATAATAGAAATTTATTCAATTGGTCAGAGTTATTTAAATACATTTTGATTAATGTTAAAAAGTACTTTATGTAACTTAAGTGAAAATGTCACAGTACCTAAAGAGGAAATAATTTATTAATTATTTTCAAATTCTTTTTATTATTTTTTTATTCTCTTTTAGGATGACCGAAACTCATAGAAATAATTCTGAATTCCTAAATTCAAATTCTTTCTGAGTTTAGGTCGTCCTAAAAAAGAATATTTTGATCAACGTATTACATTTGAAAAACGTTATATCCATTTTTCTCAAAAATGCTTTTTCTTCATTTAGCAGGACATTTTTTTAAACTACCGAACCTATTTTAATGATTCTTAAATATTATTTGAAACGTATTTGGCTGTGATAAGTAAGTATTTTTTTCATTATTTTGGTTTTTAGACCATTAAGAAAGACAAAAAATAAATTAAAATTCCTCATGTTTTCTTTAAAGCAAATCAAATTAATAGAAATGCAAAAAATAGAAACATGTATTTTTTGCATTTCTATTAAAATTGATTTGTTTTAAAGAAAACAGGAGCGATTTCAATTTATTTTCAGGTTCCAGACAGAATCATATCCATGCACATATAGAATAACTAGATTTTCTTCCAGATATACATAATTGGATACTTTTTTCTTGCTACAAGATAATCTTTCAAAAAAGCAATCGTATTTCTTCTCATTTTATGAAATTAAAATTTGATATTTTTTCTTTTGAGAAAATAAAAATATAATCTTGAAACATTTTTAATGCTCTTTCCATCTGTATAGTTTTTGTATAATGCATAAAATTTGGTGTCGTAAGCACGAATAAATTAAGGCTGTTACAAATGTAAAATACAATAAACGAATTACCAAATACTTTTTAAACTAATGACCTAATTAATTAATAATTGCTAGTAGTGATGGGTAAAATCGATTATTTAAATGATCGAATACGATTATTGATTATTTTTGTCCATCAAATGTTGATTTAATCATTTTAAAGACCAAGTATTCAAAATATAATATTAGTCTTTATTTTTCCTTTATTGTTTTATTTCAATACTATTATTTGTTTATTGGAATAAAACAGTTGAGCAAGGGCTGTTTTACACTCACAAGAATTCTCGGATAAATTAATAATATAATTATATAGAGAAAAATATTATACCTTTGCGCAAGTGCAATACAGCGATTTTTATAGTATATTTCTTGTGGGAATTCTCGCAACGGATATAACTGTGTTCAATTATTAAATTATATATTTGTTTTTTTTTTAATTAAGTTGTTGTTTTATTTTATGTGTAAATTGTTGGAGATATAATATATTAAAAAATAATTCAGTTATACAAAGTAAAAAGCCTGTTGCTTTATATGTTTTTGTAATTTGAAACATGCACATACTAGAGATGGACAAAATCGATTATTTCAAAATTGAATGCGAAATAATCGATTATTTTCCTTAATTTGAGTTTATTTTTTTATCTTTTATAAAAATCTATTCTATAAATTATCAATTTTGCTCATCACTAATACTTACATTAGTTCCCAAGTTACGCTTATCGTTAAGATATTGATAAACTAAAAGTAATTCCTTTACATGCGGTTCTTATTTTTTATATATATTATTCTCCTTGATTTCGTGGAACTATTTTAGAATGCTTATTATCATTCTATGATAGAAACTATAATAATATTCTATAATAGTTTTTCAAAATCAGAGAGAAATAATATTTTAAAAAAATTAAGAACTGCAACTCAAGGAATTAATTTGAGTTTTTTCATCATTTCTATAAACGATTTCTGATTTTATCAATATCTTAACCATAAGCGTAACTTGGTTTCAAATAAAAATTAGAAGAAATGTAAAATAAGGTTTTTGTATTTTATTTATTTTTTAGTTTAATAACCGTAAGTAAAGGAATTAATTTTAGTTTTATAATCGTTTCGATAAACTATTTCTGGTTTTATCGATATCTTAATCATAAGCGTAACTTAGAAACAGTTTTGAGGATTCAACTTCTGTTCCTCATTTATGCATTTTTGGAATCTACTTACCCCCATGATTTCAATAAAAATTGAATAAAAATATAAAATAAGATTTATTTTGAGTTTGTAGAGGAAACTTCAGTTTCTAAAAATAATATAATTGATTTTTTGTTGAGGATTAAGTATTTCCTCTATAATATTGAACATTTAATATTTTTTTGGATTTTAAAGGCATTTACTTCGTGGTACATTTCTATATTAAGAAATAAAGAAGAAGATACTTTCGCTTTTTTTACCACTTTAAATATTATTTGCAGTGATTAAATTTTACTATACGATAATCTAAATCATTTAGTTTGATAATGATAACCAAACTCGAAACTACTCATTGCAAATAAAGTTTAAAGTGGTATAAAAAGTAAAAGTTTTTTCTTTATTTATAATATCGAAATGTCCCATGAAGTAAAAGCATTAAAATACAAGAAATGATTAAATTTTCAATCTAATAAAGAAAGTACTTATACACTTTTATACTACTTTGTAGTGACTAATTTCTACTACACCGTAATCATTATCAAACTAAGTCACTTGTATTGGGTAAAAAACAATCACTCTTGTCATGTTCCATGTTACTTTTTTAACGTTAATTACACATATCATTTTCAAAATTTTAACCTTTGAAAATAATCTGTGGAGATCAAACATATGTCAGAAAACTGAAAAAATAAAAAAATTAAAAAACATGGCAGGCAGAATAAAAGATGGTCGATTGCCATTTTCTGGCGCTTAACTAGTTGTAAATGATTGTAATTTTGTAAATATTGTGATTTAATTTAATGTATCACTCATAAATAAAGATTTTTTATATATAAAAAACATGGAACATAACAAGAGTATTTTTTTATCCAATATTTGTATTAAGTTCCATAAAAAATGTAGCGTCACAAGCATTAATTTTGAGTCATTTAGTTTAATAATTATTACCGAATGCGAAACTAGTCACTACAAATAAAGTTGAAAGTGGTTTAAAAATGTATTTTTTTTTTGTTTATTTCTCTAATCTATTTAATAACTGTGACCAAATGAATAAACTCTTTTCTAATTATTACATTGCGGTTTGTTGAAAGTTTTCAATCAGATTTATATTCAATTAAAAAATCGTTTATTTTTATTAAACTGAATGGCAATTAATAAACTGCTTTAATAATTTTTATTATTACGTTTTTTGAAATATTTCTATCAATACATTTATAAATAGCGAGAATATAAAAACCATTGTACATACACACATACATACACATACATATAATAAGCGAGCTCAAAAATGCTTATTTTCAAAAATTCAAAAATGAAAAATAAAACAGGTTCAAAAACAAAAATAGTGATTTTTTAAAAAATTTTGTTTAACATCAAAAATACCATGTCTTCTATTAAAAAATGAAAACAAAATCGTCATGAGGGAAAAATCTAGTAAATACACGATAATGCTCAATTTTACACAAAAATAAAATGTAAATAACGTAAGAAATTAAACGAAGAATTTTAGCTAACGTGTAGTTTTCAGGATTTTATCATTTTTTTATTCATCTCTCATATATTCGTATTAATTATACAAGAATAATAATGGCGGCGCCAATTATTTGTTTTCTTGTTGTTGCTATTATTTCTTTATTTTTGTTCTACATTCCACTATAGATATTATTGATATTATTAATTATTATTATTAATTTTTATTGTACATTTGTATAAAGGTAAAACCGTTAAATAAATAAATAAGAATTAATTAAAATTAAATTCCTAACTTTTTACTTGTAAGTGAAAGAGATGTATTTTCAATTTAGTTCTCATTAATCACTCCATGATTACAATATTGATACACAATAAATGATACTTCGTTTGTTTCATCACAATTTTATTTTACTTTCACCGACTAATTTCGGCTTAAAGTCATTCTCAAGGAGTAGTACAGAAAAATATTTACAAATTTTATACATGTTATTATTTGTAATTTATAGAATTTAAAGAAATTATTTTTAAACTTTATAAGACACTTTTGTACATTCAGAATTTCTCGGTTTTAAATCATTTAGTACAGCATGTGATATTTTCAATCAAAAACCTTCAGCGTGTGATATTTTTGCGGATCCTTTATCATCCTTAATAGAGAATTGTTAATTTATCTAATTATAAGTTAAATTTGTATATTCATTAGCTTAAGACGCGTAATTCTTTATTCTTTATATAAATTGTCAATAATCTATATATGACTTACATAATTGTCTTGTAATTAGGAATGATATCCTGTTGGACAATAAACGTTATTATAATTATTTAGAGATTAAACCATATACGTTGGTTCATTTCTATATGATTTATTGCTTGATGAAACAACAACATTATTAAACAATTGTTGCTATATCAAACAACAAATAGTAATAAAGTCACTAATGTCTTAATTAATACGATTAATAATGATAATTTTTGATTATTCAATTAGCCGATAGATATTGCTTAATTTGACTGTTGGCTTATACGAATTTAGAGGTTACTATTCGATCCTAAATCGTCATTTTTAATTTGGCCAACAGATATCTGTAGCTCTGACAGTTAATTAAATAAATAGCTATAGGCGATAACTTATATCATATTATAGATAAATCACTACTTATTTGCTTGATGCAGCAACAGTACGGGCAAACAATTTTTACAGTATCAAATGACAAATAGTAATAAAGTTACTAACGGTCTAAATTACTATCAATGATCAAAATCTATCGTTAGTTGGCCGTAGGCCAGGATTTTGCTGACAATCGTTAAATGGCTCAATTCTTCAATAAATAAAATTATATGTTCGAAGACTCTCTTCTTGTGACAATAATACATTTTATGTACCTGTCGCCAAAACTAGGGTCCTTCGAAAGGCTCCTCTTTTTCATTTAAGCAAAGACGTTTGTTTGACGACATATTTTTTTCACCAGAAATGAAACAGTGATTTAGTATTGTGAGTGAAAAATCAATGTATTTTTAAGTTATATAATTACTATTATTATTATTACTTAATATACGTTTATTTTTTTATTAAATTCTCCTGTAATTGGTTCAGTTGTTGGACAATAAAGTTATTACTATTATTAAGTTGTGATAATTTTTAGGTTATTTAATTGCCTGGTCGATTTTTCTCTAGCTAAATTTTGATTCATATTTTTTTCAGCTGAAGGTTTAATCGAAGTTAGAGTTTACTATTCGATAGTAAGTACACATTTTTTATTTGGCCGATACATATGTAGCTCTGATAGTTATATAGCTGTATGGGAATAATAGTTATATATTATTTATAGATAAATCACTGCTTATATGTTTGACAGCAACAGCACAATGAAACAATTTTTACAGTATCAAATCACAAACAGTAATGAAGTCGCTAACGCCCAAATATGCATCAACAATAGCAAAAATCTATTGTTAACTGTTTGTAGGCTATGATTGAGCTACTAGATAAACTGTAACAAATGTTTCAACAAATGCCTTAATTCTTCAATAGCTTTCAAGTTGTGAGAAATTTTAAGTTATGCAATAGCCTGGTAAATTTTTCTATTGATAAGTTTTGACGATGTTATACTTAGTATTCGATTGAAATTCATTTTTTTTTTTGGTTGATGGTTTACTCGAATTTATAGATTACTATTCGATCGTAAATTGTTTTTTGATTTGTCCGATACGTATCTGTAGCTCTGAGAGCTAATTATATAGTCAGCTGTAAAAGATAACTCTAGGCATGTAGAATTTGTAGATAAATCACTACGTATATGCTGGATGCAGTAATAACACGGCGAAAATTGTTTATAGTATCGAATGACAAATTGTAATAAAATGACCAAAGCCCAAAATTGCGATTAATAACCAGCACTTTTTGTTAGCTGGATGTAGACCAGGATTTAGCTGTCAGATGAATCGTAACCAATCGTCACACCAATGGCACAATTCTTCAATAGTTTTGAAGATGTGAGAAACTCTAGATTATTCAAGTGGCTGGTAGATTTTTGTCTTGCTAAATTTGATGATATTTTACTTAGTATTCGATTGAAATTATTTTTTTAGCTGATGGTTTACTATTGTGATTTATAGATACATTACTACTTCAATGCTTGATTCAGAAACAGCATTGTGAATTTTTTACGGTAGTAAGCGACAAATGGTAATAGAGTTATCAATGTCCAAAATTACGAAAAATGACAAAAACCTATTGTTAGTAGGCTGTAGACTAGGATTTAGTTACAAGTTAAATCGTTACGTCTGTTTTTACTAATCGCCATATAGCTGCCATAATGCATGCTTATTTATTCAAATTTAATTAGAAATAATATCCTATTATTTATAGTGAAGGTTGTGGTTTAGTAGAAAGTAATAGCTATATAGTAAAATGGAAATAATCGTTTGAAAAAAGAGCCATTCTTTTGGATTTAATAATTCGAATATGTATTTACCTTTTTTATCTACCAAGTATAAAGTATCAGTCTAAATAAAAAAAAAATAAATCGTTAATTGACGTGTATTACGTCAATTTACTAGTTCAAGTTAGAAAAGAAAATTGTAAGATATAAAGTAATAATTAAGTAATAACTGCTAAGTTATTTGAATGGAGAATTTAGTGAAATCCATGAAATTTTCATTGCACAAGTTTTTATTAGCAATAATATAATTTAAAATTTGCTATAAATTTGATCAATTTTCATTGTTTTTTATAATTGTTTTTCACACAAACTAACCATTAAAATAATTTTGTAATTCATCTCATGAAATTCCTGCTTATTTTAAGATTACTTTAATGTATAATACAATATTTTTCATTGATTACAACAGCAATTTAACTCGATTTATTGATTGCCAATATTTATATAGCTATCTCTTTCGCCTAAACAGCACCCTTAATAGATTTTGTGTTCTCTAAATTTTGCAACTTGGCATATTACAATAAACGCAGTCTTAGGTTCTAAAAGAAGATCAAATTTTTGTAAATATTTTAATATTTTAGAAATATATAAAGCGATAGAGAGGAATATTATTAAAAAATATATAAAGTGCTCTAAAAGTATGGAACTTGATAAATATCTTCGGAAATATTTGTACAATCAATATGAAATTTGAAACGTATATTTTAGCTGTCAAGATAAAGCGCCAACTTGTTTTTTTTTATTAGTTTCAAAATGTTTCGTTATAATAGCTAAATAACCTAAAAATTATTTTAATTATTTATATTTAATAAATGTACTTCATTCATATTTTTAATACGATTTTAATAAAAAAGGCCAATTTTAATTATTGGAATAAAACAGTGAAGTGAGAAATATAACTGTGTTTAACCTTTTACGTTTTTTTTTTTCAATTAATGGAACATTTATTTCATCTACAAATTGTTAGAGATAATAATTTAGTTATAAAAAGTAAAAGTTTGCAGCTTTATTTATATATATACTCATAAATTTATAAATTATTGAAACTATAGTTACTGTATATCATATATAATAATTAAGGTTAAAAACAATAAATATTAATGAAAAAATTATGCAACGTTATACCATCCATTTGCTCAGTAGATATATTTTAAAATTTTATATTTTATTTCGTTGTATTTCAAAAAGCTAAACACTTTTCTGTCCCACAATTTTTAAATTTCGTTTGTGTTTATCCAGTATAGAATTGGTCTATTTCTTCAAACATCGAAAAAAGTCTAGCACTATAAAACTTTCAATAAAATTACACAATCGCAATAATCCAGCAGCAATGTGCTAATAATATACGAATGTTTAAATAAATACGAGGAGGAACATTTGAATGAAAAATCCTGAAAATTCGTACACGTTTCGTTTTCCTTCTGAACACTAACACATACACTTCAACAACCACACACTTATATAAATAAAAAAAGTATTAATAAGTGTTCAATGCAAAGGTCCATGTTTTCCAAAAAAAATCAGGTTTTGTCGGATTAATTTAAAATTGCGTTTTAAAACAAGATTTCATTATTTAATGCACTTGTTATACAGTTTCACATTTATTTTTTGAAATATTGTCCATTATAAACTATAATTTGACGTTTTTGTAATTATAATAATTTCTGTGTTTTTATTAACAACTTATTTTATCAAATATTTAAAGAATCGATGCAAGTAATTAATGAAGAAAACATCACATACTTGTTTAATGAAGTGAAGTTATTTGATGTACTTGTCATACTCTTTCTTATTTATTTTTTTAAATGTTGTCTATTATAAATTATAATATCATGTTTTTGTAATTATGATAATTTGTGAATTTTCAATGACAACTTAGTTGATCAATTATTTGAAAAATAGATTTAATGAATGATTTTTTTAATAAAATGTTCAACCACCATTCATCTAGGGAATGAATAACTAGTGATGGCCATTTCGTTTTTTCGAACCTCATCAGACTGTTGTGTTCCAAGTGCCTTGATGAAGTCGGTTGAAATGGTTTTGTGTGGCGGTTAAATACCTGATATAAATCATAATGCCACATGAAATTAGTTATTAATCAAGAAAACTTTCTTGATTAATAACTTAACTTAATTTACACTTAATAACTTTAATTAATTTACACGTTATAAATTGTTTTTTTTTTTGCTTAAGTAAAACAGTGATTTACTTTGTATAACTTTGATAATATCAAAGTTACACAAAGATATACAATTGTATGTCAATTTTTATAAAATTTTATTTTAAAAAATGGCAGTCCGCAAATAAAACATTATTATTATTATTTTCATGTGTCTTTTATTTTAGTCTCTCAGGGTGTTTTGTATTCACACACCGAGGTATTTCTACTAACGATATGACGTTGTAGTTCACTAA
Organism: Philonthus spinipes; assembly: GCA_963082785.1. Lineage (NCBI taxonomy): Eukaryota > Metazoa > Arthropoda > Insecta > Coleoptera > Staphylinidae > Philonthus > Philonthus spinipes. The sequence goes on from OY720307.1 coordinate 11,786,768, forward strand.
TACCCTTCATCCTTCTGTATGTATATGTCTAGGTTTCCTGTAGAAATCTCTTGAACATTACATGTTCTGGGCATTCATCCAGTTGCTCCTAGGTCCTAGGACTGGGACGACGACGGACTCCAGCTTCCACATTTATTTAATTTTGCCCGACAACGGTAAGTATTTATTAATTTGTTTCCCTATATGTTCTTCGCAGATTTTCAGGGAGTGGTTATTATTAAAATATCAGGTCTTGGATATATCATCTCTGGTTGTATCTACAAGATATTGTTTATATTAAAAATATATATATTTATTTTTATTAAAAGTGATGTATTTAATAAAAATAGACAAACAATTGTATATCTTTGTTAAAGAAGATACATCGTAATTTAAATCAGATATGCGATGAATTATTAAAGTTAAAACTTTGATGACATTGAATAATATTGCCCACTTAAAAGTGATAATTATGACAGAATTATAGTTTTCACGTTAAGTTCATTACAAAATTTAAAAATGAAGTTTACTGAATAAAGGACTGAAGCATCGAAAGTTTTGTATTTACATTATTTTACGCATTAAAAAAACCTAGTAATGCTTGAAAACTACTAAAGTATAAAAATATATAAAGAAAGGACACTCCATTTGTTTTAAGTCTTATTTATTTAGATTATTTCACGAATATTAAAATGGTGATTAGCCCTTGGAAACTACTGAAGTATACAATGAGGTATATAAAAAACACTCCATTTACTTTAAATATTCTTACTTGGATTATTTTATACTTCAGTATTATAAAATGTTTTGATAAGTAATTAGAGAGAACGTTATTCGAAAACATCTTGGAAATTTCAAATAAGTGTTTAGCTGAAATATTAACCGGAGAGAAAACAAATGATGTGTTAGAACTGAAATAAAGGGGAAATAGGATCTTCCTGGTTTACAATTTTATTTATTTTATGATTTAAAAGTGGATTTTACAAAAATAAAAGCCTTAACTATGTTCTATACACATTATTTTAAGCATTTCAAAAATGTTTAAAAATTACTGAAGTATAAAATAATGTAAATAAAAAAGGTTTTAAACAAGTGAAGTGTTCCATTGAGTGTCTTATTTCACAATGGTTGGTAGAAAAATTTCAATAGAGCAATAAATATTTCAAGTTTTAAGATCTGGGATGAACTAAAAGGTTACTCGTAATAGAAAGTGTTGAAGTATATGATATATTGCACTGTTTGAACCACTCGTCGTTTTACACACATACGAATTTTCGCGGAAAGTTGTGCGAGAATTATATATAAAAGTTTTACTTTAATTATATATCAAAAAATATTTTTCCTGTTTTACATAGCAAATAATTGTTGTGAAAATAAGCAGAGCAGATTGTTTTTAGAATTGTCCAATACAAACAGACGCGCCATTGTGTAGTATGCTATGCTTAACATTATTGGGAGACTGTTTTATATAATTATTTTCTAGATTATTTTGAACATGATTAATATATTTCTCGCGATAATTCTTGCAAGAAATATATTATAAAAATCGCTGTATTGCACATGCGCAAACTTATAATATTTTTCTATGTATAATTATATAATGAATTTATGCGAGAATTCTTGTGTGTGTAAAACGGCTCTAACGGGACAATTGTGGTACAATTTTAGTATTCCAAAAAATATTAATCCTGAACTTCAACGTGTAGGTTTATTTTATAATTTAAAAGTAAAATAAAGGTCTGAACCATGTTCTTCATTTACATTATTGTGTTTTAAAAGTAATGTTTAAAAATTACTGAATTGTAAAATAATGTATATAGAGAAGACTTGAAACAAGTAGAATGTTCTACTGAGTATCCTGGTTTGCCCACACAGTATTTCACAAAGGAAGGAGAAATATTTTTTGTTGGTATGAAAATTTAAACAGAGCAATAAATATTTCAAGTTTCAAGATTTAGGAGGTTACACAAGATTGAAATTGATGAAAAAATTAAAGACGTGTACTATTGGAATCATCTAACCCGGAAAATTGTGATACAGTTCTAGTGTTTTACAAAATAAAAATCCTGATCTTTAACGCTTAATATTTTATTTTATATTTTATTTTTTTTATTTTTTTATAAGCCTCGAATGTTCATTATTTACTTGAAAAAGAAAGAAAATGAATAATGTTTGAAAATTGCTCAAGTATAAAATAATGTAAATAAAGAAGACTTGAAAACAGGAGCACTCCATTTGTTTCAAGTTTTAGTTATGTAAGGTATCAGTGTAATGAAACCCCTACACCACCATAATGGTAGATGGGGATTATATCAGTGTAATGAAAATAAAGAAGACTTTGAAAAAGAAGAAACAGTCCATTTGTTTTAATCCATCTTTATTTAAACCGCGTGGACAAAATTGCTACGTAGCGCTGTGCGGCGAAGTCGTTCGCAAGGGGCCACGGGTGCAGGGGAGACAAAAATAAAACGTAAAATTTAAACAATTTGTAATATCATCTTATTCTACATACAACCCTGGATCCCAGGTTATTCAAACTATTAATTAAATAACAAGCCTGTAATTAATTCGTAAAGTTGAAGAATTTGAAATGAGTAAAATACGGCGGAAAATGCGCTTCATAACCAATATTTATTACAGTTTTTATAAGAGATAATTATCTCCATTATTTATTGAACGAATAGTTACATTATACTTTAATGTCTTTTAAAGTGATGGCAATATTATTATTTTTTCTGTAATTGCCAATTTTGTAAATGATTTTTCAACTTTGGAAAGGTTCAAATATTTTTGGGGGGATTGGCTTCAAATTTGATTGACACTATGATAATCTGTAAACATTTTTCAATAAGACCATGTGAAATTTATGCCAAAGCCGGCCCAATTCAGGGAGATATGATATTTTTATTTTAAAATACCTGTAATTTTACACGAAAAAGCGTGAATTGCATTCACTGGTTCACCGATACCATAGATCAAAGTATTATAATAATATTTTGATCTATGCCGATACTCTCGGCCATTCCGACACTCAACACGCCTGATTCGGCGATTTTTTATCGTAAAATTATGGGCAATAGGAATTTAAAAAAAGTCATATCTCCCTTAATTGGGTACACTTTAACATAAATATGACATGATCTTATAGAAAAATGTCTACAGATTACCATGGTTTCAAATAAATTTGAAGCCAATCCCCCAAAACGATTTGAACTTTTACAAAGTTCAAAAATCATTAAAAAAATGGGAATTACAGAAAAAATAATATTGTTATCACTTTAAAAGATTCTTGCGACATTTTAATGTACAATGTACACATTCATTCAAATAAAAAAATGAGATTATTATTATTTCTTATGATAACTGTAATATATGTATATATTGAGCGAAGTTGGCATTGGAAGTCTCGAGTCATGTCTATACTAAGATTACACGCGTGAAATGCTGGTTGCGGTTAAACAGTGACAACTGACTTGTCAATACGACAACCAGTACTTTACGCGTGGGCGTGTGATTTTAGTTCAGACATGACTTTAGATTTCCAATGCCAACTTCGTCGTCGATTTTTGTTATACGCTTGATATTTGTGTAGCGAATTTTCTGCCGTATTCAAATTTTTCAACATTACAAATTAATTGCAGGGTTGTAATTTTTCCAAAAGTTTGAATAACCTAAGATTGTAGGTTTTAATGTATGTATAATAAGATTGTATTTACAGATAATTTAAATTTTGAGTATTATTTTTAGTGCATTCCCGTGGCTCGTCAACGTATACTTATTTCATACAAAATATCATATTTGATAGGATCTTCGAATTGATGTGATGAGATAAAATAGAATAAAAATAGTATACATAGAAAGTTTATTAACAAAATAAAATTCTACGCTATGTAAAAGTATATTTATTTTTAGATTATTTATAATTGATATATTTTTTATTTGTATTTAAATGTTGTTTAGTTCAATTTTTTTGGAAAACATTTCGACTCATTGCATTAAATTAAAAAAAATAACGTCACTCACAAAATATATATAAAACATAATATGTACAACATTAATAAACAATTAAACGGTCAATGCAAATCCAAGGTGTGTTTTGTTTTTGTTTCAACTCAATATTTAGCCATTTAATTATTTGTTAATCGAATCCAACAATAAAACATCTATGGGGGACATATTCAAGTGTGCGTGAGTATCATGAGTCTGTCTTTACTTTTGTTGTTGTTTTTTTTTATTGCGAAAAAAGTAACAATTTTTCTCTTACATGAATCTTGCTGAATCTTTTCCTCAGCAACCACCAGACCAGCTTGTTCGGTCACGGGAAGATGCTGCTCAAGCGCATTAACACAGTTAAGCATGCTCCTGAAACACAATCTCTCTTTCAACAAAAACAGGGATGACGCTAACGCATTTCGGGAAGAAAATAATTGTTTAAGCGAAACGAATAATAATTAAAATAATAATAATAATAACAATTATTGTTAATAATATTAAATAAATAATAAAAAAAATATATAGTGATTTATCGTCGTGTTTCTTTTGTATAAATGCTGTATATAAGTGTGATTTACGAAACACTGTGCTTGATTACTGTGCATTAATTTTTGTATGCAAGGGATTTATAAATAATAATTCTTGGTTAAAATAAATCATAAATTAAAATATTATAATTACAAATTAATATAAAAGAATAAATAAATTTGTAATACTATGTACAATAACTTAGAGATTATATTGTCGTTGTCAAGATTTGTCATTGTTATTTCTCGAAGCAATTGACGAGAAGAAGCAAAAAATGCGATAGCTGTCAACATTTTTAACTTGAAAAATTAAAAAAAAAAGAAATCCTTCACATACCAAAATAAAAGATTTTTTTACTTTCAAATATTTTTTTTAATCATATATGATCGAGAACTTTTCTCCTGTAGAATGTTTTGATTTTATTTATAAAAAAATAACAAAGGTAACTGCACGCTATAGGTTACTTCATTCTAACAAATTGAAGTATTTCATTTGTAAAATAATGACGTATGTAACGTTTCCTTTGTTTTTATGCACAGGTGTCAACAAAATCTAAAACAATGAAAAAAATCAAAACACACTAGAGGAGAATAGCTCTGGATCATTTGGTACAGTATGTGCATTGTGTTACGAGAAAATTTAAAAAAATGACCAAATTGACACTTTGCTGCTTTTCGTGCCTAATGGGACACTTGCGCGTATATTTCCTTATTGGCTTAATTTACTCTATATTTTCCAAATAAAAGGTCAAATATTTTATTTTGATATTTACATTTATAAATTTTAAATTATCTTAAGTTGAAGTTATCTGAAAACGGTGACGTTATACCGCACTAAAGCCTTATTTATGCTCAACAAATTAACAATAATAATAATAGCTTCAACTAACAAAATTAGATAATTTTGCATTTTTCTGCCATTTGTGAATTCGTGACATTAGTCGCTCTGTGGCGTAATAGTTCATTTGTATACAGGGTTAGTCAACATTTCAGTAATGCGCAAAGAATACTTGAAATGAAAATGATCGAGAAATTTTCTCCACTAGAGTGCTTTGAGTTTTTCCTGTATTTTACATTTTATCGGCAATAAAATCAAATAAAACGTCACATGTGTTATTACTTATCAAATCAAATTCTTCAATTTATTAGAATAACGTAATCCATAGCGTGTGGTTACTTTTGTAGCTAACATATTTTTTTAAATAAAAAATGCAAAACACTCTAAAGGATAAATGTTCTCGATCAAATAGTATATTTCAATATTAGCTTATTTATATCCAAGAAAATTTTATTTAAAACTATTTTTATTACTCCTAATATCTAAATAATTCTCAATTTGTAAAAAATATTCAAAATATTCAAAAAATGGATTATATGTCAAAAAAATTAAATTAAATGCAATGCATTTATTAAAGTTTTTTAGAATTATTTAGGTGTTCCGGTAATTTTAATTAACCATGGCGAAAATACCACAGGTCGATAGACAATAAACAGATATAAATAATACATTTGATTTTGTAACTTTGATATTTGTTTGTAAATATCTATTAATAAAAATTATATTCAGAGTGAGTTACAGAATTGACCGCCTTCGATATCTCACTTGTCGTTAGAAATTCAGCATTAATTTTTTAATAAAAGTTGCTTGACCATCGAAGGCGCATAAGGTAAAATTATTTTCATATATACAAGGTGTTCCATTATGACGGAATTCATATCAACTTTGTTATTTCAAATGAAACACCCTATATATTATTTTTTATTCGATTCCGATTTAAATCATCTTTCTGTCAATATTACATAGTTAGTAGTTTTCACTAGGCGTTTCTGTAGAAAAAATATTTTTTAAAAAGTTTGGCAGCTGCAGAGGTGTACTAAAAAAAAATCATTATTATTTTTTTTAAAGCACTTCGACGACTTACTCTGTATATAATAAACCCTAAATGTGTTTAAAGTGAGTATTTTTTTCAAAACCTGATTCAGTATCAAATTTTCAATAATTTTATTTGTGCCTTCAATAAACAGAAATAAAAAGCAAACAATATAATCTCTTGTAATATTAACAACAACGAAAACAATAAATTAACAATATAAATTTATTTTTATTACAAAAAACAAAATAAAACAAACATACATAAAAAAATCTGTTTATAAAATGATATCAATAATAATAAAAAATGTCTAATCGTGTTGCTCTTTGGCAGCTGTCTCGTTGCGATTATCAGTCGATGTTTCTTGCAAACCGTAATCGCTGCAACAAAAAAATAAGAAAAACCAAAACGAAAAAAATAAAATAATAATAATAAAATAAATTAATAAAAATAAATAAAAAAGGAAACAAAAAATCAAGCCAAGTATACATTAGGCGTAAGCGCACTCAAGAAAAATTAACCAACAAACAAAATAATAATCACGCAACTATGAGTTAGTTCACTCGTTCATACTGCTCATTATTTAGCTTAATAAATAAATAAAAAAATAAAGGAAAGTATGGATGGATTTTTTAAAATTAAAGTGAATAATATTTTAAATGTTGTTAGTAACAAAAAAAATATTTGTGTTGTGGGTCGTTGATCCGAAAAATAAGTAAATAAAAGTATGGGCGTTGGAAATTTGTTTATAAATAAATTAGTATGAATACCTAAAAGTAAGGACGTTGGAAGTTTTTTGTTTTGTTTTCGAAATAATAATAAATAAATTACAGATTAATAGTTTTTTTATATCGTTTTTAGTTTTGAATAATAATCAAAATTTAATTAATAATAATGAACAAATGAAGTATGAGCTTTGGTCGTTTTTTCATCGCACATTGATAGTGAGGCGTAAAGAGCTTAGAGTAGTGATTTTGAATCTTTTTTCTATACAAAGAATAAAATTCAGGCTATTCCGTACGTGAAATACGGTTCTCAATGTTTTTCTATCCATATCTGTAATTGAAATTAATCCGCCAAAGGCGTTAAGGGTGCGGTTTAGATGAAAGAGATAGCTATATAAATATTGGTAATCACTAATTCGAGTTAGATTGCTGTTGTGATCAATGAAAAATATTGTATTATACATTAAAGTAATCTTAAAATAAGCATGAATTTCATCAGAAGAATTAAAAATTATTTTAATGTTTAGTTTGTGTAAAAAAACAATGAAAATTGATCAAATTTATAGCAAATTTTAAATTATATTTTTGCTAATAAAAACTTGTACAATGAAAAATTTAAGGTTTTCACTAAATTCTGCATTCAAATAACTTAGCAGAAATTACGTGTTAATTTCATTATATCTTACAATTTGCTTTTCTAACTTGAACTAGTAAATTGACATAATACAGGAAAATTAACGATTTATTTTTTATTTAGACTGATACTTTACACTTTGTAGATAAAAAATGTAAATACATATTCATGTTATTAAATCCAAAATAATGGCTCTTTTTCAAACGATTATTTCCATTTTACTATATAGTTATCTCTTTCTACTAAACCGCAACCTTAAGAACTTAGAGCAGTGGTTCTTAACATTTTTCTGCCCAAAGAATATAACTGAGGTTATTCCGTATGTAAAATGTTATAGCGGTTCTCAACCTTTCTCTGTAATCGGAATTATTCTTTGAAAGGTGCCAAGAACTTAGAGCAGTGGTTCTCAATCTTTTTCTGCCCAAAGAATATATCTAAGGATATTCCGTACGTGAAATGTTAAAGTGGTCTCACTCTTTTTCTGCCAATCGCTGTAATTTGAATTATTCTTTGAAAGGTGTCAAGAAAATAGAGTAGTGGTTCTCAACCTTTTTCTGTTCAAAGAATATAATTGAGGCGTCTGCCCGTAGATTATTTTTAGAATTATCCTAACTGAGGTATTCGGCCACTTTGGATTCATTTAAAACATGTCTTATCCTCCTCTAGTACTGTTGGAATTGTAATACACGCTTGAAATTCGACTTTTTCTTCATTTGTATACATTTTTGATCAAATATTTCACATATTTTGAAGTTGACGTTTAGTTGTGTGTTATAGGCAACACAGATTAATCGGCTCAATGCGTTTGACTTGGTTTTTTGCAAGTTTTCCAATCTTTTTATGTCCAAAGTTAGTGTTGTATTTGTACGCCACGTTGCGAAACTTCTAGAACACGCATGTGGGCGAAACCATGACTACACGACGTGCGACAGGTCGTGCGGTCCCGAGTTCGGCATGATGTTAATGTGTTGTGCTTTGCACATGAAATGTCGCATCTTTCTTTTCCTGCTATTCAGCACAGCAAACTATCTCTATTCAAAGTATGCGAATGTAAGAAAAGGAAAATAAATATGCGACATAATGTACACAGCACGCGAGATCAACATCATGCCGAACTTGGGATCAAACGACCTGTCGCACATCGTGCTCTCATGGTATCGTACACATACGTGCTCCAGAAGTTTCGCAACGTGGCGTACAAATACAATACTATCCAAAGAATATAATTAAGGCTCTTCCGTAAGTGAAATGTTAAAGTGATTCTCAATCTTTTTCTGTCCACGGAGTGTAATCGGTATTATTGCGTGAAATACGTCATGAACTTAGAGCATTAGTTCTCAATATTTTTCTGTCCAAAGAATATAATTGCGGCTGCTATTCTGTACTTGAAATGTTAAAGTGGTTCTCAATCTGTTTATGTCCATAGACTGTAATCGGAATTATTCCGCGAAAGGCGTCAAGAAGAGCAGTGGTTTTCAACCTTTTTCTTTCGAAATAATATAATTGAGTATATTTCATACGTGAAATCTTAAAGTGATTTTCAGCCTGTTCCTGACCATGGCCGCAATCGGAATTATTCCGTGAAAAGCATCAAGAACTTAGAGCAATGGTTTACAACCTTTCATTAAATAATATAATTGGGACTATTCCGCACATACGTTTTTCTGTCCACGCACTCTAATCGAGATTATTCTGTGAAAGGCATCAAGAACTTAGAGCAGTGGTTCTCAACCTTTTTCTGTCCAAAGAATATAATTGAGGCTATTCCGTTAACGCTATAAGCGAATCTTCGATTATGACGTTTAAAATTATGTATTAAAGTTAATATTTCACGATTATGGTCTGTGAACAGAAAAAGGTTGAGAACCACTGCTCTAAGCTTTTGATGTCTCACAATAGATGTGCTCCTAATCGGCGAAATTAATAATAATTAATTTAATTTATTTTTTTATATATGTTCTTGGAGCAGTGGTTCTCAATCTTTCCCTATCCATGGACCATAATCCGTACGTAAAATTTTAAATTTAACGTGCTCGTTGAACAGTCTAAGTGAATTAGTTAATTGATATATATACTTAGCTTGTGAGATTCCAAAATAATTTAAAATTTTATTTTTAACGAACGAAATCGTCATTTTAATTTCATTAGGCATCACTTATTTTGCTATAATCCTTCTTTTCTTCGCTAGTAAAAAGTGAATTTTTGCAATATCCTATGAATTTTCGTTGTCATGGACAATTGGTTGGGAAACGCTGGTATAGAACAAGTTTAATAAAACTATGAGAGACTCTCGGTGTAAATTCATGTTCGACTCCGAGATCAAGGTATTAAATTGCATTATTCGTACGTATTATACCTGTGGATTTTCGTTGTTATGGACCATTGGTTGGGAATCGCTGGCCTAGAGCAAGTTTCATGGAACTAACGCAGGCTCTCTAGGTAAATTCATGTTCGACTCCGAGGTCAAGTTATTAAATTGTATTACTCGTACGTATTAACAATGTGTTGCAACACATGACGTCACCTTGGTGTTGTATACTGAAGTCTGTTTTTTTTTCCTTAATATGACAAAATTTAGTGTGTGTTTGTTGCGAACAGTTGTAGGCATGTTTCAACAGCAGGGGATTTTTCATTGAATTTTTGAGATGTTGGCAATCGATTGTCGAAGTAACATATAAATGATAACTTGGTAAATACATTTCGAAATTTCTCAAAATGCGAACACACGAATCGAACAGATTGTGAAGAATTTTATAAGAAGGTCTAGTTTTTATTTAACCATTGATTATTATAGAAAAATTAGTTAATTAAATTGAATTAAATTAAATAAAAAGTGAATAAATTCTTTTTTCTATTATTTTTTTCTGTTAATTAAATTGTTATATTGCAGTCATATTTTCTTTACATAAATTAAAAAATAGATTCCTTGAGAGAAGAAGGAGATTAAATCATTGGAATGCTATTATCATATTCAAGTAAAATTGTTTAAGTTACAAGATAAAGCTCGAATAATTTAGCAATAATTTAATAAAAATAGCTTATATTACACACAATAAATTATTGAAATGTAAAATTTGAAAAGTCATGTTAAAGAAAACAGACTTTACCATTGGCGTATCCATCCATTGGATTAGAGAAGGGTATCATTATTAACTTTTGTCAAAAAAAAATTTCCTTGATTATGACTTACAGCAGTGGTTCCCAAAATAGTGTCATGGCCGCGAAATGTATAGCACTTAACATTGCACTGCCGTTTATTAATATCGTATTCCTGTGAAATGAGATGTTTTACACTTATGATTATTGAAACACAGAATAACAAAAATTTACAATACATAAACCAATGAGTCTTTTTAAAAATAATTTGAAAACTTACTCACTGATCGCCAGTTTTCTTTTTAATAAATTCAGGGTACCACCATACAAAAACGTTTGAGAACCACCGACATAGAGTATTAATGACTATTATTTTGAAAATTGCATTTATTTATTATCTAAGTATATTATTTTAGATGGTAAGGTAGTGCCTGGCTCCAGCTACCCCTCAGAATACACCCATGGACTTTATCTTGATTATAGCCCACGAACGTTATTACATTGCGTTTATACACTTAAGGAGTATTTTATTATAGATGGTAAGGGACTGTCTGACACCCGCTGCCCCTCTGGCAACGCTCATAGACTTTACCTTGATTGTAGCCCACAAACGTACGCAGCATGCATGTAGCCCACTTGGGAATTTACTGGCTCTGGATTTTATGAATTATGACTCTAAGCTCTTAACGCTTTACTATAAATGTACGCTAATTCAGTAAAACTTGTTGATAAATAATAAATATTAAAAATAAGATAGTGTTGGGGTTCGATGAGTTTTCATATTTATAAAAATGGACATAAAAAACGTTGCATCAATGTTGTTTTAATATTAATGCAACGTTGTTTGTGAACATTTTGTACAGTCAGTCGATCATGATAATGAATACTATTTTGAATCTGTAAGAAACCTGCCCGTAATTAAATAAACATAAATTAAAACAATATTATGATTAACTCTTAATTATACATCTATTAAAAGAAAATAATCAATAAAAGTATGAGAGTCGTGTGTGTGTGAAAGAAAATTATTTATTATTAGTAATAATAAACCCACCCACCATTTGGTCAGCATTTTAAGGCTGCGAGTCCGGCCAGGTCCAGGAGAGCACGGGCGGTTCGGCCTGCGCCCTGTCATCAGGGGATGTCTGGTCGCGACGCCCTCTGCGGCACGGCACGGCCAGTGGCCAGTGTAAGCGGCTGTCAGGCTCATTTCAGCTATCAGGCTGTTTTTTTTTTGTTTTGTTTTTTGGCTTTGCTTTTTTTAGAGCGCAACACGCGCGCAACGCGTAAGGCTGGCCCGAAGACTGTCTTGAAGCAACGGTCAGCAAAAGGCAAGTAGCAACAATACGAGGCGACATTTTTTTAAATTGCTTTTATTTTCTTAGTTTTTTTGTAATTACACAATTGTATGGCTTCCACTTGTTTGTAACAAGTGATGGAATGTATCACATTCAAATAAAATTGTTTATATTGCAGACACGTTTCATGGTTCAGCACTCATTATGATAGCTTTACCAGCCAAACTCAAAATATAAATTAAACATAAAATTGTAACATCTGAATAGAAAGGATCACATTGAGTGACGAAAATAAAAGCGAGAGAATGGTATCATCATATTCAGGTCAAATTGTTCATATTGAAGGCATGTTTCACGATTCAGCACTCATTAGCATAGCTTTACAACTCAAATATCCAACAAACATAAAATTATTTATATTATATAAAGAAAACAAAATTTTGTTTTCTATATTGAAAATGTACCACCAAATTAACGCCGACTAAATTAAAGAATAAGATTATTTTTTAACTTTGAATGTATAACAAATATATAATTATAATTTATGAATGGAAAAAAAAATCATTGAACTACGAAGATAAAAGTGAGAAAATATTACTTTCGAGTCAATTTGTTTATATTGCAGACATGTTTCACGATTCAGCACTCATTAGCATAGCTTTACCACTCAAACTCAAATAAACAAAAAACTATTTTTTTAACTTTTGATTTTATAACTGGCATATAGAATTGTAACATCTGAGTGGAAAAGATTACATTGAGCGACGAAGAAAATAGATTCGTTGGAATGATATCAAGTCAAATTGTTTACATTGCATACATATTTCATGATTCAACAATATCAGCATAGCTTTACCCCTAAACTCAAAATCTTAAATAAACAAAAGTTTTAAAATCTGTATTCAATGGTGACGATTTAATATAATCGTCGAAGAGAATAAAACTCTGGGAAAGTTATCATCATATTGAAGTCAAATTGTTTACATTGCAGACATGTTTCATTATTCAGCACTGATTTGTACAGCTTTATGCCTTAAATTCAAAATCTTAATTAATTAAATTGATATTCCTTTTTAAAGCATATCTATATCTATGAAATTAAAAAAAAATTAGTATGTATAAATTGAATATAAGTGAACTAGAAGCACTGAATGGAGATTTATCATCATATGTCTCTGTGGTGTAGTTGGTAACACACTCGGCTAGAAACCTGGGGAACAGGGTTCAAATCCCATCGGAGATGTTTATTATCAATTTATATTTAATTTTGTTTAAATTATATCATAGTGTTGTGCAATGACATTTCTTCAATCAAAATCTTAAATAAATATAAAATATAACACCTGAATCGACAATGGAAAAGTTTATATTGAGGGAACCCGAATTAAAATTTAGGAAAAATATTTCACAACCATTATAATCAACATTAAATAAAATTGTTGTTGTGCTGTCTTATAGATTCTACTTAGATTTATTTAATTGAGTAAATTTATTTTAATAATAGGTTAAACAGTAATTCTTGTAGAATTATATATAAATATAGATTCACAATTTTGTATAATTTGCAATCATTTATATGATGATCGCAAATTTAATCAGCTTATAGGGACACAAAGTTAGCATAAATAATACAAATATCCTATAATAATTAAAATATAACAGTAATTTATTTATTTAGTTTTAGTGTAAGCCAATGAAAAGTGTCAAATAATGACAGAGTTATCATTCTGATGCAATATAAAAAACCGAAAGAATGTAATAAACGTGTTTTTATTCACATGGCGAAATTAATAAACATTTTGATCGAATTATTAGTATTAAATAAATATATTTTTTAGATCTTTAACCTTTTATTGAAGTGTTGAATTTGACTGTGATTTAAATTTACATTTGTTACATTCTGCATTAATCGACCATAAAATTATGCATTTATTTCATTAGAAATTTTTAATTCCTGCATCTTTAAGTATTACGAAAAAAATATTTATGTGTCGCCTCGTACCTTGACGTTCTTGCTTCAAAACATGCACTACAACCGACTGCTCGCGGAAGACCCCGGGATCCGGACCCGGCACGGTAAACGCGAGCTTTCCGATTTTTTTCTTTTTTTTATATATTCTTTATTTTTAATATTTTCAAAAAAATACAGTTAGTAATCATTTCCTTTCCGACGTAAACTCACATATATAATAAAGAAAGATGTAGATATATATATCAACACAAACGAACAAACTCTCCAACGGGAACGAATAAATTAAGAAATTAAATCCATGAGTTTATATCGAAATGTTTTCACAAGAAAAAAAATATAATAATAAGGAACAAAAATAAAACAAAAAATGTAATAAAAAAATAATAAACAGTAACAAGAAACAACTAGGGATTTAAGAGGGTTTTTTGTTGTTGTTGTTAAAAGTTGTGAAGAAGAATAAGAAGAAGAAGGGGGTGGAAGGTTGTTATGAATTTATCATGCACACACTGATTTGAGTGTTTAGTTAAAAATAAAAAATGAGATTCAAAATAAATTAATGATTTTTTCTGATTTTTATTTTACACTTTAAAAATATATGCGAAAAGCAAAGTTAACAACAATGAAGTAAAGTAAATATTAAAAATAAAATAAATAGAAATAATAAAGTAGAGTTAACAACAATGAAGTAAATAATAGAAATATCGAAAAGTAATTGGTAATAAAATAAAGCAAGTAATAATAGTCTTTATTATCAATTACTTTAATAATAAAGTTTTTATAATTATTTCATTTTATCCACCAAACAACAATTTCACGAATAACGTTGCAACAACATAAAACGTTAATGATTGATGCAAACTTTTAATGTTCATTTAGCTTAGTCGGAAAAATAATTAATAAAATACTTTATTTGTATCACAATATATAATTTTGCAAAATTATTAAGACTTTATTTATTTTACTTTATTATTAATAATTTTGTAAAATTATATACTGTGATACAAAATATTTAGTTAATTATTTTTTCCTACTAAGCAAAATGAACATTTAAAGTTTGCATCAATCATTAACGTTCAATATTGTTGCAACAATATTTATGAACATTTTGTTCAGTGGATGATTATTAATAAAATTAAATAATTATTAACAACGTAAAGTGATTATAAATATAATAAAGCAAATTAATAATAAATTAAAGTAATTAATTATAAGGTAAAGTAAACTATAAATTTTAAATTTCTTTAAATACTCAAACTTTTGATTGTATTGATAATCACGATAATAATATAAATTATGTTTTACGCCCCATTAATACGAAAAAAAAGACTCTCATTTGAATACAAAATTCGATTAATAATTATTGAATTGATTTCTTCTTCTCTATATAATATTTTACATAGGCACAAAGACTTGTGATCGATAGCCATTTAACAATGAATTAATTTTTGTGTGATATACTCAATCAATTAGAATTATGTTCTTGTATTTTAAGTATATATTATTTAAATAAAAATGTTTTATTTTAACTGATTTTTTTTTCCTTCAAAAATTAATTATTGCAATTAATAGACGACGTGCTTCTTTCACAACAAAGATATAAACACAAAAAAATAGGCAGAAAGACCATTGGTCGATAGCCAATTAACAGATATAAAATATACATTTGATTTTGTAATTTTTTAATATTTATTTTATTCGTTTGCTGTATATCTGTTAATGAAGATTATTATTATTATTAGACGTGTACGCCTCACAATTTCTTCGTGACTACAAATTTATTAATTACTAACAATGTTTAACTAAGTTGAAGCATATTTATATGTATGTATTTAATATTTAAATAAAACACTTAATTTGTTTCGCACTTATATTATTTTCTCAATAACATGGAGATATTTTTAATTCAGACCACAATTTACTCTTGAACTTGAAGAGAAATAATATTCAGTTAAAGTAAATAAATAATAAATATTTTTTTAATAAAATAATATATACGTAATTGTCATACATAATATAATGTACAATTAAAAAAAATGGTCCGAATTTTTAAAAAGTTGCAAAGTTTTAGAGAAAATAATGAAAACGAAACTAACTGTTTTATTTAAACATTAAATACATCTATTTAAATATATTTACATCACTTACTTTGTTCTGATTGTATTCTTTTTTTCATGACTTTTTTTTAATTTAGACCAAAATTTTGTCTCGAATATGAAGAGACAAAATGTTTATATAAAACAACCATTTTTTTATTAAAATAATATTTACATAATGTATTATACATAATACTATATAAAGTTCGGAAAAAAAAAGTATGATAATCATTGAATAAAATTGTTGGTTTAAATATGCATTCTGCCTTATAGATTCTACTTAGAATTATTTAATTGAGTCAATTTAATAAAAAATAATTCTTGTAGAATTATATATAGATACAGATTTACAATTTTGTAATATTTGAAATCATTTATATGATGATCGCACATCTAATCAGTTTATAGGGACAGGAAAAAAATTTCCTAGAAAATAATACAAGTGAAATAAACTAAGTGCTTTTTATTTAAATATTAAATACATGCATTTAAATATGTTTCACCACTTAGCTTGGTTGTTTTGTTTTATTTTTCTATAACTTGAAGATTTTTTTCTTGAACTTGAAGAGAAAATTTGCTCATTTTTTTATGAAAATAATTTTTATTTTGCAGTTTCCGCTACTGCTATTAATAATTATTTATGTACCAAGTCAGTAAAATAAGACTTTATCGAACGAGTCTGAGGTTATGAGACGAGCGAGCGGAGCGAGCGAGGTGAATAAAGACGAGTTCGATAAAGATATTTTACTGACGTGGTGCATACAAAATTTTATCGCCAATCTTAAAAATAAATGAAAAAGTATAGGATTTTTTATTTAAATTAAAATACAGTATCCTTGTCTTCTATATCATCAACTTTAAGATTTACTAATTCATTATTACGGCAGGCTCCAGCAACGCCAAAAATAACACAAATCTAAAATAATATCTACATTAATAACAAATATGCTTCGATAATTGATTACTATCTTACCTTCATCATTAAATATATTTCATTTGGTGCATTCAATAGAAACTGTATTATTTCTTCTTGTGTGAGAACTTTCGATTTTTTTGGCGTATAATTTTTTGATTTCTGTTTTAAAAACGCCGTAAGTTTCTTATATTGGCTTATATCAACGTCGTTTTTTACCGAAAGAGATGCTTTTAACATAGAATAATATGACCATAATGTTGCTGCTTTATATTCCTTGGATTTTTCAGAAAAATATGTCAAGAGAACGTTTTCGCTAATTTTTTTAATGTTATTTCTGTCACACCAACTTGTGAATAAATCGTGTTGACGATTATAAATATGTCTAGACTTATTTGGAAGAATTTCGAGCGTTGTTTCTATCGCTCTTTCGCGTATTTCTGGTGGAGTACATGGTATTTCAAACTCTTCACTACTCATGTTTTTTTTTGACAACTAAACTGACAGGATTCGACCTCCTTAGATTTTGTTAGTATTGTCCCATAATGTTACTTGTTGAAAGTAGTAAAATAATGGGACGGTTTAGTGCCGCAAATGGCGATAATAATAGATGTATTTAGTGCCGATTGGCGATAAAATATGTTATATATGTGAAATTGTATTATTCTGTTTATATGTGATTTACAATCATGCTATTTATCTAAACATTTTAAATATTGTTATTATTCTTTATAAAGGTGATTTACCGTAAATAATTGAATTGAATTGAATTGAATTTATACGTAATACATTATACATAATTTTATGTAAAGTTTAAAAGAAAGTTATGGTCTGAATTAAAGAAAATCTCCAAGTTATAGAGTAAATTATATAAACGAAATATACTAGGTGATTTATTTAAAAATTAAATATATAATAATTACAGTTCCTCATTCATTTACTTTTAAACAACTAAACCTATAATTTATATAATAATTAAATATGCTTCACCACGGATTAACTGAGAAAAAATAACAATTAAAAATAAAGTTTCTTAGTGAAAGTGAATACAAAAAGTAATTAGTTTTATTAATTTAAATAGTCAAAATGTATCATAAAATATTTACTGGTGAAGGCAGTTATCCTTCACAACTAAATATTTAAATAAATTATAGTCACTTAGAAATTATAACCCATAGTCTACTAATTGAGATTAACTAAATAATGTTCGTGTGATTTTCTATAATAACAAATTAGTATCCAGTAAGTCGCGAATAACACACTATGCATATGGCTGAATGGGTTTAATTAAGTTCTCACTTACAGTTTCTTAGTAACTAAATACATTTCAGTCATGAAAGAGCGATGAACAAATTGTAGTCTTAAAAAAATTATAATTAAGTTCTCAGTTAATCCTTGTTAAATTATGTTATGTTGTAGTCACAAAGAAATTTAAATATTATAAACATAATTTTAAACACGCCTTACCACGGATTAACTGAGAACTTTCTACATGTATAAGAAAGTTCTCAGTTAAGAGCATACTGAGAACTTTCTTATACATGTAAAAGGTTCTCAGTTAATCCGTGGTAAGGTGTATTTAAAATTATGTGTATAATATTTAAATTAAACCCTTAGTTTGTTTCACTTGCATATTTGTTTGAAAAAAAATATTCCATGAGTTATCTTTATTTTAATTGCTCATTTTATAAGTTGGCAATCATTTGTCAAGGTTAAGAGGTTGATTGCAACGTATAATGTTGCAATCAACCTCTTAAAAATTCAGTGATAAAAATCCCCTGCTGTTTGATAAGGCTTAGAGCTGCTCGCAATAAACACACCTTACATTTTGATATATATAAAAAAATGGTGTTGACTTTAGTTGTGTAGAAAAACTTATTAAATTAGTTATTTTAATTTAAATCCACGAATCGAGATGACCATAAACAATGTTGTAAGAATGAAATTATTTATTATTTAATCAATGATTATTATACAAATTTTGGCGCAAATGATCAATATTGTCGAAGCGCTCTAAAACTTCAATTCAATTCACTTATACAAATTAGAGTTTTTGTATTACTGTCACATTACCCTTCAAGTAAAGAGCAAATTCAAAGCTTGGTCTAGAATAATCTTAACCCCACCCCCTCCCCCCTATCTAACAAAATTACTCCCATAAAATTGTAGAAATTTCAATGTACAACATTTAGGTATAATTTAAATTATTACATTGAAATTTCTACAATAGATATAAATATAATTTAAAAGGAATATCAATTTAATTTAACTAACACAAAATTTCGAAAATGACATATTCTAAAGTTCATATTAAATAAAACAGACTTCAAATGTTTAACTAGGTACAAAATTCACAATGTTCCGAATTGATAGGAAAATACCAACGTTTGATAATAAAATCATAACTCATAATCACATTAATCAAGATAACAATAGAAAAGAGTATTTATTGACATGGTCACAGTTATTTAAATAAATTAAATAAACAGAATCATTTTCTTTATAGCAACTCTGACATTTTAACTTACGTTGCGTAAGTTACACATTAAAACAACTACTTCTCGGGCATAAACCCCTCCAGACAGTTGAATTACATAATATCAATAAAATATTGCATAAATCAACAATTCTTTAAAAGGAAAATGATTGAATAATAATTATTTTCAGGGCAGAAAGACCTCCGGTCGATAGCCCATGACAGATTGCTAACCCACCAATATGTAATATATAAATATTTGCAAAGAATTGTAATTCTACTGTCTGAATAAATTGATTTGTATATATAATTATTTTGAAATTCTTTTTATTTAATTTATGTAAATATAAATATTTGCAGAGAAATGTAATTCTACTGTCTGAATAAATTTGTTTGTATATATAATTATTTTGAAATTCTTTTTATTTAATTTATGTAAATATAAATATTTGCAGAGAAATGTAATTCTACTGTCTGAATAAATTTGTTTGTATATATAATTATTTTGAAATTCTTTTTATTTAATTTATTTAAATAAATGCGACGAAATTAATCGATTCTCTTTTCTATTGTTATCTTGGTGATTATAATTTATTATTTTATTTTCAATAGTTGGTATTTTGCTATTAATTCAGTACATTATGAATATTGTATCTGGTTAAATATTTAAAGTCTGCTTTATTAATTATAAACTTTCAAATTTGACATTTTAGAAATTCAATGTTAGCAATTCAAGGTCATTTTTTTAAGATAGGGCATTTTTCTTATCAAATCTTGCAATCAAAGCTTTTAATTTGCCCTTTATTTAAATAGAAATGTGACAGCAATATCAAAATGTATTTAAGAGACCAGTGTGTATGTATTATGGAGAAATTATGTAAAATTTTAAGCTCTCCAAAAAAATCAAAAATCAAAATGTAAACATTTTACTTTCACAAAATTATTTTCTTTATTACTTACGATGTCGTGTACTATTTTATTTAATTTTTATGTCAATAAAACAAACAATCTGGCTAATGAAAAACTATAAATATCTACGTAAATGTCATTATCCTAATTTCATATCGATAACGTTGCAAATGAATGTACTATCAATAACTTATTTAATACACCGCACGCGTAAAAGGGTTATTAAATAATAACTCAAATATTCGTTTCTTCTCGACACTGTTTGGATTTTTTATAATGCTTAAAAATATTGTTTTTATACCACTTTTTTTCTAACCTATAAGAGTCAAATATTAATTCGTGTTTGACGAAGATATATCATTACACACGTCAGATTTTTGCTTTTTCGCCATGTGACTTATGAATATGTTATAAACCTTGCACAATTTATTTCAGTTAGATACACACAGGACTCCTAAATTGAATTTGTATAACAATCACTGATTAAATAGTAAATAACTGTGTTCTTACAACATTCTTCACGGTCATCTTGATTCGTGTGTCTAAACTTTGAGAAAATTCTAAATTATACGTCATGTTTAAAGTCGATTGCAGTGATAAAAATCCCTTACTATTGAAAGAGGCCTACAGCAGTAAACACGCCGGTTTGTAAATTTAGTGTAATTCAAGCTAAGTCTTTAAAGATGGGGCAATATTGTTCTTGTCTTATCTTGTAATGCAAGCTATAAATTTGCTCCTTACTTAAAAAAATTAACAGTAATATAAGAATGTATACATTAAACATACAAAAACATAAAAAGAGATAAGAAATATAAGTATGGAGTAGCTTCAACATGTATTTGACAATAAAAAAGTAGAGTTAACATTTGCTTAGAAAATGTAGACTATCATTTTCAACATTTCTTAAAAAAATATTAACTTTCATCAATTTACATTAAATATTTAATTGAAATTGTAAAAAGTACATAATTGTGATTAAATATTTAATTAATTTTGAAAAAAAGTTTGCTACGCCAATAGCAATCTAGGGGATTTTCTTATCATATTATCAATTGTACCAACATATGTATTTGGTTGCCTATCTATCAATCTGCAATAATTGTTGATCAATCTGTGCATACGTATATACTTATTATTATAATATTTAAACTTACAAAACAAAACATGATATATGCTAATTATGTAACTGTCATTGTGAAATGGCTATCGATCAGAGGTCTGTCTGAATATAAAAATGTATTTAACTCATATTTGTATTATAATCACTGATTAAATAATAAATAATTGTCTTCTGACAATATTCTTCGCGGCCATTTAGTATGTTTAAATTTTGAGAAAATTAATTTGACAAATTTTGATTTATACATTCAAATATAGATTCCCAACTTTAAAAAAAAAAACAGTAATAAAAATCCCTGCTCTTGAAACATCGTACAACTGTTTGCAGTAAAGACACCCTACATTTGGATATATTAAAAAATAGACTTAAGCGTTGAATGAAATTCAATGATTTTACTTAATAAAATGTTCAACCACCATTCATCTAGCGTATCGATAACTGGTGATGGCTATTTCAATCTTTCGGAAATTAGGCAATAGATGGTGCTTGCGCTATCTTTCCAATTATTATGATTCCATGACTTTAGTTACTTGTGTATCTATATATATCGTAATTTTATAATTAAATCGTATTCAGATTTTGGCAATACAAAAAAAAAACTACATACTTATTGTGTCTGTATATAAAAAAATCACATTTGTATTCAAAGAAGAGTCCAATTTTTGGAATAAGGAGGGTACGTAATTGTTCAATACAATCACAGTTGCATTTACCATTTGTGAAGTTACACAGAATGTATTGTTACAGTAAATCTAAAGAATACTCTAAGCACTAAAGCACTAAAAACTGTACTATTTGTAAATTAAACATCAGTTATTTAAGTTATTATTATTATTGTATAGACACTGCTGTAATTGTTTAATACAGTGGCATCATCAAGTAGATCATGTGTTGGCGAAACAATTGTAGCACTGTCTCTACGATATTTTTTAATAATTATTATTATTAATCATCTGCCTGATGGTGCCACTGTGTTGGTGAAGCAATTGTAGCAGTGTCCCTACAATACATTTTGTGAAACTTGTTTTATTTATAAATAGTGTAAATCTGATTTTGTTAATTGTTAAGGCTTCTACATTCTTATACATCTTAATTTAAAATAATGAGAACAAATTTTACTTTCTTGAATCGTTGGGGCGTCGACTTTGTGATATATATTTTCAATATCAGAATAAAGAAAACACTTAATAATATATACATACAAATATCTTTATTCAGACAATATGAAAACAAAATTTTACAAAATTTATTATAACAATATGTACAATTGTGTTAGTAGTCTGTCATGGGCTATCGACCACAAGTCTTTCTGCCCTGTATGAATTTATGGTGATTTGCAAATTAAAATTCTGCTAGCTAATTTAATAATATTTTCATACATCTTAACAATTTATTTCACTATATGTCATAGAAAAAAATTATGGTGGAATAAAAAATACTTTCAACCTTCAGTTATATGAACAAAGTTAAATTTTTAATCGAAAATGTTATTGATCGAATAAGGATGTATAAAATTATACGTAGAAGCCTAAACAATTAATTTTGTTAAGAAGTTATTAAGTTTAATTTGGTTATCATTGATTACTGGATAAAACATTTTAATATTAAATTAGAAATTAAAGGCACTTTGTTAAAATAAACAAAGTGCTTTTAATTTGAAATTCAATATAATTTATTAAGTGTTTTCTTTAGCTTAAAGTTTTAATTTTTTTGTATAAATAGATCGTAAAATATTGTTTACAATAAAACTAAAAAAAATATTCAATACTTGAAATTTTGTGTAACTTCACGGAGGTATAATCTTTTTATAGATATAACATTTTGTTTAATAAATATAATAATAAATGAAAATTAAATGATTAAGTGATTAAAATAAATGAAATTTTAAAAAATAGACAAAACGAAAAATATGAAATTCACACAAGAAACTCTACAAAAGACGGTTATTTTGTCTTTTTCATTAATCCCTTTCTCGTAAAAAGAAAGAAGAAAAAATCTGGTCTATTTGTGTATAGATGTCAGAAGGTCAGTTACTAGCATGCAGTTGTTGACATGCCGGGGAAGTATTTCCCCCAAATATTCATATATATATTAAAAAAAGTGGTGGGGGTATATATTTATATACATAAAAAATCGATATTCAAGCCACTCACCCGTACAATCTTCCATCCCGAAAACTGTTCCTATCATAGCGTATTTGAAACACACATGTATTTATTCTCATTCATTGCTCGAGAGAGGGGGTGGGGTTGGGGTTTCGATGATGAGGGGCTTTTGGGTTTTGTTTGGTGATTCACTTACCTGCCGTTTCCGTGCCTGAACAGCGCGAGGATTTCTTCGAACGTTTTGTTTTTGGTTTCGGGGACTTTCGTGTACGTGAAGATCCAAAAGACGGCCAGGAACGCGCTGAATGGAAGGAAGGTGTAGTTTTCTAAAGCGTTCTGAAACAATAATAAAAGTGTTAGTTATTGATAAAGTACACATTTTGTTCGAAATGTACAGAGTCCGGTACAAAGGACACACGTTTTTGAAATGGGTAGTACTCTACCTCTATTAATGCGAGAGAGGCATTTTGTTATCAGTTGACATTATGGAATCGAGCTGTTCCATCTCGAAATACTACCTTACGATGGGTTAATGCACTTCGCACATGTGGTGTACTGATGAACAAAAAACCACCAAGACCTCCACAAACAGTTCGAAGCCCTGAAAATGTGGAACGCGATCGACAAGACCTTCTTCGCTCTTAGGCACGATCTGTTCGGTAACATGCTGCTGAACTTCGCCTCAGTAACCGCTTGGTAAGACGTATTTTGCATTTGAAACTCCACTTTCACCCCTACATTTTGACCATTGTGCAACAGTTACGGCCTGGAGATTACCCACAAAGAATGAACTTGGAGATTACCCACAACCAATGAACTTCGCACGGGAGATCTAGCAAAATGAGAACCTCATTTTGTTCTTGAGTATTAGTTTCATTTTAATAGCAAGGTTAACCAGCAGAATTGCCGAAATTGGAGTAATAAAAATCCGCGACAGTTACACGACATACCCCAAAAATAACAATTTGGTGCGCTATATAGCAAACATGCATCATTGGCCCTTACTTCTTCGAAGACGGTAATGGCAGTGCTGTTACCGTGAACTCGGAGCGGTATGTCGAAATGATCACCAACTTCTTTTCACTTGAATTAAAATGACAACGTGTGTGGTTCCAACAGGATGCGACGACCGCCCACATAGCCAGAGCCACGACAAATTTTATTAGCACTCTCTTCCATGGTCGCCTTATTTAGAGGTTTGATGATGTTCATTGGCCTCCTCGGTTCCAAGATTTATCCACCTGCGACTTTTTCCTATGGGGGACACCTCAAGGCTCGTGTATACGACGACAAGCCCCGAAATCTGGAGGAGTTGAAGCCGCCTAAGTTGAGGAAGCGATGTTGTAGAGAGTCTACGGTAATTTCCAAGAACATCTCTAGCAATGCATCGCCAAAAACGGTCACCACATGACTGAAGTGATTTTCCACATTTGATTGTAACAAATAATATTTCATTGCGAACCCTAATCAGTAAATTTTTTTTTGAGTACAAATTGATGATTTAATGATTTAAAAAAAAAAACATCCATCCTTTGTGCTCTGTATATTTAACAAGAAAATAAAGTGTGAAGTAAGGAATTTAACCAAGATTTATTGATTTACAACACTTTACGTTATACTCAAAACAAATACATTAATAAGAAAAGTGATTAATATTTAAAAATAATAATGAATAAATTAAAAGACATAAACAAAAATATGAAATTCACACAAGAAACGCTAAAAATACGGTTATTTTGTCTTTTTCCGTTAATTCCTTTCTTGTAAAAATAAAAAAAATGTATTAAAGACTTTAAATGTGAAAATAATATTTGCCATTTTAAATAAGTAATACTGCAAAATAATTGCAAATATTTGATACAGGTCCATATAGCCAGCTCTCAGCGGTTTGAATTTGCAAATAATTGTTGAATGTTAATAGCGCCATCTGCAATACCCAAAACAAATTGCAGAGTAACGTCAACTTAACCTTACTTTTATTAAAAACTGTCAATTTTGTAGTGTCCTTAGCAACCAATAAACAATTGCATAGTCACGTTTTCGTAACCTAACTTCTTCAATTAATAACTGTTATTTGATTTTGTGTTTCGATAGTCCATATCGAATGATATATGATTCAATCATATGAATATTGTATTTTTTTTTATTGTAAAAATATTTGTACTAATACATTTGATGAAACGAACCTCGTACCACGGGGAATGATCATCGATGAATTCTTCAAAATATGTTCTACGTCCAATCGATTCGACCTGCATTGGACCGCATCTGTATACACTATATACAATGGTCGCGTTCAGGGAATTTTAGAGATGTAGCGCTACAGCGCAAAGCGCTTGATGTTCCCTGAACACGCTTTCGATGTTAAGGACGTTCACGAAAATATGGCCGTTTTGTTTACAGCTGCACGGCTTCAAAGACGATCAAACGGAAAAAATATATGCTTTATCGCTTGATAAAGCGGCACCGTTCAGGGAAACCGTAAAGCGCTTAAGGTTGCGGTTTAGTGGAAAGAGATAGCTATATAATAAAATAGAAATAATCGTTTGAAAATAGAGCTATTCCTTTGGATTTCATAATATGAATGTGTATTTACATTTTTTATCTACCAAGTATAAAGTATCAGGCTAAATAAAAAATAAATCGTTAATTTTCGTGTATTACGTCAATTTACTACTTTAAGTTAGAAAAGAAAATTGTAAGATATAATGAAATTAATAGGTCATATCTGCTAAGTTATTTGAATGCAGAATTTAGTGAAATCCTTTAAATTTTCATTGCACAAGTTTTTATTAGCAAAAATTTATTTTTAAATTTGCTATAAATTTGATCAATTTTCATTGTTTTTCATAATTATTTTTCACAGAAACTAAACATAAAAATAATTTTTAATTTATCTGATGAAATTCCTGCTTATTTTAAGATTATTTTAATGTATAATACAATATTGTTCATTGATCACAACAACAATCTAACTCAAATTAGTGATTGCCCATATTTCTATAGCTATCTCTTTCTTCTAAACCGCACCCTTAAGCGCTACAATTCCCTGAACGCGACCAATGTTTCAGATTGAAATGATACCATCCCGGGTATTGTGCAAATTTATAATTTGCTTCAGGCCCTACGTTGTGATTTTTTTATGTAACCCGAAATTCTTTTATCCCAGGTTCGATACTTGTGTAAATATGCATTTTCAATACTTACCGTGTTGTGTTTCTGTAAAAGAAATTGTGAAGGTGGACAACAAATGAAAGTCGTAAAATGAGTTTAAAATGAGCAGCACGATCTTTATTCATTTAAGGCAAAAAAAAGGCTCAAAAATAAAATAATGACATTAGACGTTTTCAATTTACAAAAATTACCGCCTTATCGTGCTAGTAACAAATTTTCATGTCCCTTGCTCTTTTATTTAAACTCAAAAAAAAAATGTGTGGGACTACGCGCTTCTGCTCCGCATTCGCTACGAGAGGCTGGAAAAAACCCACTAAAACAACCACCTCGGAGCATGTGATTTAACTATTTACTTTAACCGAAATTAAACAAATGTATTTGTGGGAGCGAAATGAATATACCACGCATCGTGTTAGTCTGTCAGTCATGGGATTGTTCGGCCCAGCACGTATAATTGCGGTTGTGAGTCGCAATTAAATTAACGGGACAAACAACTATTTTAGTCATGGGATTGTTCGGCCCAGCACGTATAATTGCGGTTGTGAGTCGCAATTAAATTAACGGGACAAACATTATTTTTTTTTATGTCATGGGATTGTTCGGCCCAGCACGTATAATTGCGGTTGTGAGTCGCAATTAAATTAACGGGACAAACAATATTTTTTTTATGTCATGGGATTGTTCGGCCCAGCACGTATAATTGCGGTTGTGAGTCGCAATTAAATTAACGGGACAAACAACTATTTTAGTCATGGGATTGTTCGGCCCAGCACGTATAATTGCGGTTGTGAGTCGCAATTAAATTAACGGGACAAACATTATTTTTTTTTATGTCATGGGATTGTTCGTCTGTCAGTTATATGTCGGGTTGTAGTTCGCATTCGTCAAATGCCTAATAAGTTCATTTCACTCCCCTTGAATTTAAATTGGATTAATTTTCGCTTCTTCAAAATCACACATATATCAATGCAGTACTTACTTGCATGCAACACACACACTCCCGAACTCCTTCCTCTTATCAACCCTTACACCCGTAATCTCAATCACTTTTCCCAAAATTTACTACTTCCCAATTCACGTCCGCACCCGTTCGCGTATCCCGACCAACTCCCTAATTCCTTTTATCAATTTTTATACCCGTGATCACTTTTCCCAAAAATTTACTATTTATTAATATACGTCCGCCCCCGTTCACGTATCCCAACCGACTCCCTTTTGATTCTTTTTTCTAAAAAATTACTATTAATTTACGTCCGCCCCCGTTCGCGTATCCCAACCGACTCTCTCGATTTTTTCTCACCATTTTTCGTTCACTCAATTTTTTACTTATTTGCAACTTTTCGCCCTGACCATATATGGTCATGAACGCTCTTCCATTCTTGCAAGCTCACACCCGTTCTCACGCATTCGATTCTCGCTTATTTTACAATTCTGCATAAATTTGGGTTCAAACACGTGCGGGACTTCCCCGTCTGAAATCTCAACATTTATCTTGTACAATAGTAAGTTCTTTATGCATAATGTCAAGTTTACGTAAAATTGAGGCCAAGCGCGTGCGGGACTTCCCCGTCAGAATATTAACATATTAAATTGTATAAAAAATAACAGTTCTAACTTAATTGTTGATTTCGCCCAAATTTGGGGTCAAGCGCGTGCGGGACTTACCCGTCAGAATCTGAATCAACTACATTGTATAAATTATAAACAAACAAAATTTTCCGCAGCAACGATACAATGTATGAATAATTTCCCTTATTTAATTATTACTTTTTAACAAATTTGATCGAAAAATAAATTCTGTATATACCCCAGTTGGAATTATTACAGACGCCCCCTTTTAAAATTCGGAATTAAATTTTTTTTGTTAATTTTGACATTTTAAAACTCCCTAATTTTAATATATACGCGTTATATCTTTTTTTTTTTTTTTTTTTTTTTTGGAATAAGAATCCTCCCTTTCTACTCCTATCACTGGATGGTCCATTTTCTTCCGGTTTTGTAGCATGGGTCTCCAAAGCAACGGCCAGAATCCAAACAGATGTTTGATAATTCTGAAAATTTGAAAAGAACTGAGAGACAAACCTTATACCTCTTTTTTTTTTTTTTTTTTACTACAGCACGTTGAAGTTTAATTCATTTCCTTTTTCTTTTGTTTTAATGTTTTTTTTTTTTTTTTTTTTTTTTTTTTTTTTACCGATTTTGATTTTATTTACTCCATACCCCATTTTTTTTTACTATCTTGTTCACTTCCAATTAAGAAATACGCATACTTTCATTTTAATTCTTCAAAGATTAGTTTTTTTTTTTTATATATAGTCTGATTTAATCCTTTATTGTGATTTACCCCTGAATTATTCGTGAATCTACTTGACGTTAGTGCTGGTTTAAATGAAGTTTCTAACTTTATTTATGATTTACCACTTAATTAAATCATGATATTGATTCCTTGTGAATGTGTTTTAATCGAGTCGTGTTACCACATCTCATCCTCCGAGTGATCTCTATGACAATATTTAAATGAGAACCTAACATTTATTTTTGTTTATTGTAAAGGCATTTATTGTATGAAACTCCATTTGAATCAAATGAAACTGTTAGTTTTTGATTTTTACTTTAATACAATTAATTATTAGGAGTATTCTGATTTGAATTTTCGTAATTTGATAGCTTAAAATAATTAACATATTTGGGATCACTGGAGCTGATTGTTTTGCCTGTTTTCCCTCTTCTTTTTTTTTTTTTTTTTTTTTTTTTTTTTTTTTTCGTCTGGAAACGAAATCTGGCTATTTTCAATAGGCCGTTATCAATATGTCAATTCGTCAAGGGTACGCGGTCCGACACGTTCTTTTTTTTTTTTTTTGTGCTCAAGCGAAACTTTATTGCTTCCTGCCCTATTACCATTCTTCACTCTTTCTAAAAAAAAAACACGTGGTGGTTTAAAAGCATCAGAGGGCAAAATATTTCAAAATTTAGTCTGTCGTGAAACTGCCTCTTACGAACATGTTCTGTTAGAATAACGCGACGTGTTATTGTTATTATTATTTTTAATCGGCTGCAGCTGTTTTCTTTTAACGAATATCGAAAGCTACGTGGGCGAACCATCGTTATTTGTATAAGTGTTAATTCTTTTAAACAACCTGTATTTAGTGAATGACGAAGTATAATCCTGCTTAATTTGTATTAGTGAAGCTGTGTTAGAAATGTTTTTTTTTTTTTTAAACAACGACAAGTGCAATAAATAATCTAATAATGTGTTAAGTGCAGTAGTTATATATTTTTTTTTTTTTGCAAAATTTTGTGGATTACTTTATTTATACGAGATGTCCGTGGTAAGTGTCTTTAAAACAAACAAAATAGTAAAGTCTCGATTTTCTGATGGACCCGCGTTTTGTCATAAAATGTTTGTTATTAAAAAAACATTTTCTTTCAAAATTTGTAAAATCCATGTAATATAAATTTTATTCAAGAATGATTTAAATCAACAAGTTAATAATTTATTTTTCTTTATTATTATGATTGTTTTTTTTTTTATTATTTCAAAATATGTGACTACCAATTCTTTTTTTTTTATTTTTATTTTATTTTTAGTCAGGGTATACGAGTCTTAAACAAAGAAAACATTTTAACTTCACATCAGAAATTAATTAAAAATTAATTCTGATTTTTTTTTTTTAAAAAACTTTGTATTATTAATAATTGTTTCAAATTAATCATTTATTATGTCAATAATTTTAATCGAAACAATATCAAATATTTTATTATTATTATTTATTTTTAAATTTGGTTGGTTTCATCAAAATTTAAAGAAATCATAAAGATATGACATTTAAATCTTTATCCTTTTTTTTAATTTTTTTTTTTTTTTTTTTTTTTTTTTTTTGGACTTGCCCTTTTTCTCCAAATATTATGTATTAACGAAGAACATCTTATTTAGTTTATCGTCTATTTTGTTGACGGAAATGAGAATTTGAGAAGGTTTTTTTTTAAAAAAAAAAAAAACTTTACTAGGCTGAAAACACTTAATGTTTACTCATATTTTATTTTTAGCAAAATATAATCCTAAAGCACTATTTTCTTAATTTTTAAGTTTAATTTTATTAGGAATCTTCTAAGACTAATTAAATTATATAAACAAATTTTCTTATTTATTTATTAATTTATTTATTTAAATATATTAATGTAATGCTGTATTTTTATTATTATTAGTTTTAATCTAATTCTCCCTTGAGTGTATTTACTGTGAATTACCACTTAATGTGTTTATTAATGTTATTACTGAATTTTAAAAGTAGTTTTTTTTTCATATTCAGTTACTTTAATGTTTCAATGCTAAAAGTCAAATTAAGTTAATCACAACATTTAAATTATCTTTATAATTATTTACTTTATTTTGAACTGCAAATTACTACTCTTCTATTTTTCTACTTATTTCCTTTTTTAATTACCTTAACATAAGAATTATCACAAAAACGTTTCAATTTTGAATTAATGACATGCCATTCTTTTTATTATCATTCTGGTTTTCTCATAGTATTCTTTTTTTTTTTTTTTCATATAATTCCCACTTTGTGTTCTTATTTCAAAAAATCCTGATTTTATTGTTTAAATATAATAATTAAATTTTCCTTATTTCTCATTTTTTTTACTACATGAACTATTAATTTTGTATACATATATACACACATACACGTACATATATATCTCAGAAATATTATTTTATTTTAATTCAAGGATTTATTCTCTATAATTTTATGGATTTAATGAGAAAATCGAAACAAATATGTAAGCTATTATTTTCTTTATACATACAATATATATATTTTAAATATCTATTAGAAAATATATTTTATTCAATTTACTACTACTTTTTTTTATTATTATTTTTTTTTTTTTAGAATTATGAATTCTTATTATTATATTTTCCTTAGCTATCACCTTTATTCCCCCTTTTTTTTAACATTTTTATGTCAATCAAATATTATTATAAGTTTTGCAATTCCTTGAATTCAATTTGTTATTGTCATTGCTTCATCTACGTTTTTCTGGAAAATTTATTTAAACATGCAAAAAAAAGTACTCCCCTGTATCTCCTTCCCCTTCTGGATGCAGCCAATGTCGTAAGTAGATAAATCGCCGCTCTCTGGGTCCTTGCTGCTCTCCTTGATGATGTGCCGCTCACAGGTGGTCCAAACCTCCTTGGGTGCCTTTCGGGTTCTGCTTC
The DNA here is from genome assembly GCA_963082785.1 of Philonthus spinipes. Taxonomy (NCBI): domain Eukaryota; kingdom Metazoa; phylum Arthropoda; class Insecta; order Coleoptera; family Staphylinidae; genus Philonthus; species Philonthus spinipes. The sequence goes on from OY720307.1 coordinate 11,818,874, forward strand.
CGAGCTGTCCTCCTCGTCTCATGGCTTCTATGTTGAACCTTCTTCGCAGGATCGCGGAACGATTACCCGTATTTCGCGGTTTTCTCTTTACTTTACTCGCCTTATTTCTTTTTTTTTTTTTAGCCACGACTTGGTGTCTAATGTTTTCAAATCCCTACTACCCCTTTTTTGTTTCGCCCCCATTGTGAATTGTACTGACTATTTTAATCCCTCACTTAATAGCCAAAAAAATATATTATAGAAAGGTTGTTCCCCCTGACTAGTTTTTTTTTTTTAGTTTTATTTATTACTTTTCCACAATTTAAAGTTACTTCGTTTAATCGAATTGATCATTTTTACTATTTATATTATTCTTGTGTGTGTTGCACTGCATTGTTAAGCACGAACACATGTGTTTGTTATTGATTCGAGGGCATTGATCTCCCCTTATTTCAGTGAAATAAATCTTTTTAAGTGTCACCACACATCTCTTTTCAAGAGTTCATCAAGGGCACATTAGTGAAAACATCTTTTTTTTTTTATTTCTGAACTATTGAAATGGAATTTTAACATTGATTATTAATTTCTAAAATAAAATATTTTTTTTTTTTTTTTGAACAAATCAGCCTTATTATAACTTTAAATTTTCATTCTTTTCTCTGCCTTATAAAAATACATTTGATTTATTGTCCATAACACAACACGGCAAGATTTAAAACTTATTAAATGCATATTAATTGTAATCACAAGTATCCTGGTCACGGCACCAATGAAATGATACCATCCCGGGTATTGTGCAAATTTATAATTTGCTTCAGGCCCTACGTTGTGATTTTTTTATGTAACCCGAAATTCTTTTATCCCAGGTTCGATACTTGTGTAAATATGCATTTTCAATACTTACCGTGTTGTGTTTCTGTAAAAGAAATTGTGAAGGTGGACAACAAATGAAAGTCGTAAAATGAGTTTAAAATGAGCAGCACGATCTTTATTCATTTAAGGCAAAAAAAAGGCTCAAAAATAAAATAATGACATTAGACGTTTTCAATTTACAAAAATTACCGCCTTATCGTGCTAGTAACAAATTTTCATGTCCCTTGCTCTTTTATTTAAACTCAAAAAAAAAATGTGTGGGACTACGCGCTTCTGCTCCGCATTCGCTACGAGAGGCTGGAAAAAACCCACTAAAACAACCACCTCGGAGCATGTGATTTAACTATTTACTTTAACCGAAATTAAACAAATGTATTTGTGGGAGCGAAATGAATATACCACGCATCGTGTTAGTCTGTCAGTCATGGGATTGTTCGGCCCAGCACGTATAATTGCGGTTGTGAGTCGCAATTAAATTAACGGGACAAACAACTATTTTAGTCATGGGATTGTTCGGCCCAGCACGTATAATTGCGGTTGTGAGTCGCAATTAAATTAACGGGACAAACATTATTTTTTTTTATGTCATGGGATTGTTCGGCCCAGCACGTATAATTGCGGTTGTGAGTCGCAATTAAATTAACGGGACAAACAATATTTTTTTTATGTCATGGGATTGTTCGGCCCAGCACGTATAATTGCGGTTGTGAGTCGCAATTAAATTAACGGGACAAACAACTATTTTAGTCATGGGATTGTTCGGCCCAGCACGTATAATTGCGGTTGTGAGTCGCAATTAAATTAACGGGACAAACATTATTTTTTTTTATGTCATGGGATTGTTCGTCTGTCAGTTATATGTCGGGTTGTAGTTCGCATTCGTCAAATGCCTAATAAGTTCATTTCACTCCCCTTGAATTTAAATTGGATTAATTTTCGCTTCTTCAAAATCACACATATATCAATGCAGTACTTACTTGCATGCAACACACACACTCCCGAACTCCTTCCTCTTATCAACCCTTACACCCGTAATCTCAATCACTTTTCCCAAAATTTACTACTTCCCAATTCACGTCCGCACCCGTTCGCGTATCCCGACCAACTCCCTAATTCCTTTTATCAATTTTTATACCCGTGATCACTTTTCCCAAAAATTTACTATTTATTAATATACGTCCGCCCCCGTTCACGTATCCCAACCGACTCCCTTTTGATTCTTTTTTCTAAAAAATTACTATTAATTTACGTCCGCCCCCGTTCGCGTATCCCAACCGACTCTCTCGATTTTTTCTCACCATTTTTCGTTCACTCAATTTTTTACTTATTTGCAACTTTTCGCCCTGACCATATATGGTCATGAACGCTCTTCCATTCTTGCAAGCTCACACCCGTTCTCACGCATTCGATTCTCGCTTATTTTACAATTCTGCATAAATTTGGGTTCAAACACGTGCGGGACTTCCCCGTCTGAAATCTCAACATTTATCTTGTACAATAGTAAGTTCTTTATGCATAATGTCAAGTTTACGTAAAATTGAGGCCAAGCGCGTGCGGGACTTCCCCGTCAGAATATTAACATATTAAATTGTATAAAAAATAACAGTTCTAACTTAATTGTTGATTTCGCCCAAATTTGGGGTCAAGCGCGTGCGGGACTTACCCGTCAGAATCTGAATCAACTACATTGTATAAATTATAAACAAACAAAATTTTCCGCAGCAACGATACAATGTATGAATAATTTCCCTTATTTAATTATTACTTTTTAACAAATTTGATCGAAAAATAAATTCTGTATATACCCCAGTTGGAATTATTACAAGATTCTCGTTGGGATACTTTAGGAAACGGAGTACGCGTCATTTTTGCAATGCAACAAATCACATATCACTATGGTCTGTTTAATAACTAGGAGGAGTGTTTTAAATTTTACGCGCTAAAACCTTCAACTCTGATTGGCTGAAAGTACGGTCTTTTTACACCATGCTAATTATGCAATTTTTTGACAAACTCGTTGATAACGTCAACTTGAAACGTCACTGAGTTTAAAATTTGTCTGTTTCGTATTATCCTTCTGTGTCGGGTTTCTTTAATGTTTTGTTAGTATTTCTTTAGTTTAGTTCTGTTGCGTTGTTTTATTTATATTGTTGTGATGAATTATGAACCCAGTGCAAACTTGGCGATGGAATCATATTCGCCGCCAAGAAAGCGTAAGAGATTGGATTTGGGGCATTTATCTTTATCCAGAAAAAATCGAGGAAAATGCACAAAGATAAATACAATTTTTAGGTGACATTTTCATGAGAAAATTGTGTTAAGGTTGCCACCATATCATTGTCAATTGAACCCAATTGAACTAAAAAATGAAGTGGCACGTAAAAACAAAATATTTAAATTGTAAGATGTAAAAAATATATTATTGGAAGCACTACAAAATGTAAGTGGAGATTGGGAAAATTGTATTGAGAACGTCATCAAAGAAGAAATAAAAATGTCCAAATTGGATGGAATAATAGATACTTTAATAGAATCATACTTAAATTCTCCTCATGATGAAAGTCACTCATCTGAAAGTGACTCATAGATAACAGCAAAAACGAAAAAATATCAAGTATTTATGATATACGTGTTAAAATAGAATTTTATTTTGTGAGTGGAGATGAGTGATTTTAACTCACATGTATTTATCTTTTGTAATAAATGAAATTAAAAAGTTAACAATTTTAGTTTTTTAATTATTAATATTTGTTCAATAAATGCAATAATATTTTGATTTATTATTGGTTTTTAAATATTATATATATACAAACATCTTTATTCAGACAATATGATATTTTACAAAATTTATTATAACAATATGTACAATTGTTTTGGTAGTCTGTCACGGGCTATCGACCATAGGTCTTTCTGCCCTTTATGAATTTATGGTGATTTGTAAATTAAAACTATGCTAGCTAGCTGAACTGTCATGTATGCATGAGTTAATGAATTGGTGGATAGTGACCGAAGGGTTGTTATGTTTTGGGGGAATATTAGGGTTGCGAGGAATGCAATATTTTCTAAGGAGGGATAAATTGTGAGGGTTTTGAGCAAATTTTGTGGAGAGGGTAAGTATACGTTGGGATATGGGAGTTATTTGGGTGAATTCGTAAAGGAATTCGTTAAAGGGATTATGGAGTGGGTTTTTGGGATACCGGAGTTTAGTGAGGGTTCTTAGAGAGGATCGTTCAGATACTTGGAGGTAGTATAAGGTTGAAAATTTTATATTGGTGAAAATAATGGATCCGTAATCTAACAGAGGTCGACATTTAAATATTATTTCATTATATATTCGATTTTATTTCAATAGTATTTCTGAAATTATTTCAAATTGCTGCCAAAAGTATCTGGTGTTTTTTCTGGTGACTTTTTATAGTGTAAATCGGGCTTCGGCACTTACTCCTCCTAGTTATCAAACAGACCATAATGCGACCGCTTTCTTAAACAAAAGTTCAAAACCTCTATTAGTCATTTTGCTCATTGATAGTAAATTCATACGTAAACCAGGAAGTGCAATGTTTCACTCAAATTAATATTCTTTGTTTTACCATAAATTCGCCGCAAATGATAAAACATCGATAGACATTAGATTTACCGAATCGTGATTAACCATGTTCAATTTCAGGTCTGCTGATTTTTCAAATCGAAAATCGCGAATTTCGTTGCTCAAATGAGAAATTGCTCTACTGTTTAGACACTACTTGAATATGTTGTTAGTTGTGAACGTTTGTAAAGTGTTTCATGTATACTAAGATACATTATCAATAAGTTATGCAAATTTTTGTTCACTTTTAGTTTTATAATTCTGTATTCTGCAGCCATTCGATATTTGTGACATTGAAAACATCATTACTGGTTTTCCGATTTTTTTTTTGCAGTTCCACAGTTTCTTTGAAGAAAAATCGCGTTCTCTAAACCACCATCATGTTGGGTTTTGCATTTTTTTTGTCCATCACTTTCCTCGATTATTTCAATCGTTAAGGCATCTGATTTCGATAATTCATTCCTGGATTCGATCGCACATTTGAAGTTTGGTAACTCGCGGGTAAACTATATAGCAACATGTTAGCATAGGGATTCTAGTTCAGTATCGAGAAGCGTATCGTATCGAGGCGATACCATCATAGGGATTCTAGTTCAGTATCGAGCAGCGTATAGTATCGAGTCGATACCATGTGTCAATGAAAACCTATTCTAGTTGGTATCAAGCACGATATCGAGCTACCGATTTCTGTAATATTCGCACGATAGGTACCGTGAGGGTCTCGAGAAGCGTTCTATCTTCATAAAACATATGTACATCTTTTCCTATTGTTGAATTATGACACTTTAAATACAGGTTTCCTATTTAAATAAACATCAATTCATTTCACGCCCTAAAATAACGTGAAATTGTGAAATTCGCGAGCATTTTTATATTAAAAAATTAAGTAGTTACAATTAAGTTATGATAGCGTAAAAACTTCCACTTTATTAAATTTGTTTATGAACTAATTATTTTAATAAATAGAAAACAGTATTCATTCACTTGGTCACAGTTATTTAAATATATTAAATAAAAATGATTTGAATTATTTTAATAGTGGAATACATAAAATTTGCTTTGTAATATTGTTTTTTAAGCGATAATTTTTCATAAATATGGACCTCTGTTGAGGATATTTCACTAGACGCCTTTTTAATTTAGCCCTTCAATAAAGTTCGAGCAACATTACTTTATTCATTTTTGTCCAAACCATTTCAATGCAGTAATATTTTTTAAATAACGCTGTAATAGAAACATATTCACGTTTCTTCATTTATGCACTACGCATGCGTGCCTGCAAGAAATTGCAGGAAAACAGCAGGAATACATTGTTGTCATACAGTACTCACCCGATACTCAACTAGAATTCCAACTTGCCTCGATAGCGAGTAAATCGGCCATCGAGCGCCGCCATGTTGCAGAACGATATCGTGTAAACCAGAATCCGGGCCTAGGATGGATGTCTACTCCCGTCTCCTCTAACCGATCCACAGGGTCAAAAACTCTATTTAAATATTTATGTACCACTGATCCATCTTCCATGCGTTGCAAAGTCAATTGTTTCAGTAATGTTACCTTTGACTGAATTATTTTTGGTATTTTCAGCCAAACATTACGAGAAGTCTCGCAGCCTTCAATATGTTTCAACTATCAAGGACTTATATTTAAAATTATGTCTGATTTTGCTTTTCTGTTTTTTTAATCCAGTTAATTTTATCATCTTCTTTTAATCGTTTTTAATCAGAATCATTTTCACCTGCAGCTTCCAAGTCTCATAATTGTCTTTGATTATCACTTCGATCCACAATATACTTGTAAGCGTCATATTTTAAAATTTCCAATGAAACATTGCGGAATAGAATAACTGTTGTCGGACTGATTACTCACTCACGCACTTTTTGCGTTCTGGGTTCCTGGACCCATAACCTATTAGCAGAATTTTTATTTGCAGAAGATTATAATGTATCAGAAACAAGATGTACCGTCGACGAAAATTTGAGAAATAAATAATAACTCGAAGAAGACCCAAGAAGTGGAGACAAAAAGGTCGATAAAAGCCTGGGATATCAAGACTGTTAAGAACAGGAAGACCAGGGAGACCAAGAAAAATGTATGATGAAGCTCAGGAAATGAGAAATAATATTTATTTTAGCTTGTCATGTGAAATACCTCTACAGCAAGATAAAATAGAGACAACGCTGGTATCACAGGAGTTCAGCCAACAACCTGGAGAGCATTTAAACGAAACCTTTGCTCTTGTAGCAGGACTTAATACTATTTCAACTATGCTCGCAATAGCTACTCAAGAGGATATGTTTATAGATCAGCTCGGTATTACCGTAGCGTACTTGAAAGGAGAGTTGAAGGAAACAATTTACATGGAACTTCCATATCACCTGAATTAGTTGTTAGAAATAATAGTACAAGATAAAATCACCACCAATGTATTATGATGCTCAAACAATTAGAGAAAAAGAACAAAGTGTCTCTTTTATAAAATAAAACTTTACAGCATGGTAGAATACATTAGACGATGCGATGCTCTTATACTGATTGGAGCAAAACCAACTAGTTTGTACCCATGCCTCTATCTAAAGAACATGTAAGAAGACTCGATTTTCATCGTAGTACATGTAGATGACATGCTGATATTTTCTAAAGAGCACAATGAGATCATAAATACAAAACGTGAACTATCATGACGTTTTTAAGTCAAAGATTTCGGTGAAGTTGTGAATGGAGTTCAAAAAGAGTAAGGGTAAATTATATTTAAATCAAAAAGTATACATAATGGATATAATAAACTATGAAATGGTGGATTGGAAGCTATCAACGATGTTTGCTATAGGTTATGTAGGACGAAATAACAAAGCAGTGAAGATTAAAACATTACCGTGTCGAGAGCTGCTTGGAGCCCTTACATACCTAACAATTACGAAAAGACTTGACATTTTTCGCTCTAAGTTATTTAGGGCAGTTCAACAACTGTTTTGATGCGAGTCATTAGACGGCAGCAAAACGAGTACAACGATACTTAAAAGGTACCGTAGATTATGGCATCATGTACACACACCAGGAACCAGTCATCCCTTGAGGGATTTGTGGATACTGACTGGGGAAATTGCAATATTTGCAGAAAGTCTTCCACCGGACATGTATTTCTTCTTGGAGGAGGTCCTATATCGTGGGATTAAAAAAATATAAGACGGTGGACCTCTCATCCACAGAAGTTAAATATGTTACATGGCACTGAGTGAATCAACAAGAGAATTGTTTTATTTGATGATAGAATTTGGTTTTGCAAGACTCACGAATTCATTTATTGTGTCAAAGATGTTGGATAAAAACCCAGTTTTTCATAATCGAAATAAACATATCGACATTACATTTCCCTTCACGGGGGATGAGTTGAAGATAGGAATAGTGAAGCTGTCATATGTACCCAATGAAGATATGTTGGCCGATATGATGATAAAGCGATTTCCACGTCAGCAGCATCAAATATGTTTAAATGGAATGAACATGATCTTAGAGACTGAAGAAAGATCATCTCGAGAGAGCGTATTGAAAAGGAGATATGAGTTCAAAACGGGTTTGAAACAATAAAAATAGTTTTAAAAATTAAATCGTTGACGGCATATCATATTTGTTATATATTATAATCTTCTGAAAATAAACACATTGCTAATAATGTACTTATATTATATATTATATTTTGTCTGTCAAGTAGAAAAAATATAAGTCTAAATTATAAAAAATCGAACTATTGTGTATTAAGCAAATGCACTTGTTTTTTTTTTATACAAATGAACATTGTAAGATATGTTGAGATTAATAGGTAATGTATGTCAAATTATTTGAATGTAGATTTTAGTAAAATCCTTTAAATGTTCATTATAGCGTAGATGAAAAATCGACATAAAATTACTTATTTTAATCGATTTTTTTTTATAAAATGACATAATTTATTTCATGAAATTACAGCATATTTTAATGTATAATACAAAATTATTCATTAGCTACAATTTAAATGTAATACGAAATAGTGAGTGCACACGTTTTTTGTTACCGAAGTATAGATAAAAAAATCTATGTATATCCATTTATTTTCATAACTGCACCCTTAATTGTATTTAATATTAAATTTACAACTTACGCACACCAATCTCAATTCCAACGAATTCTATCGCAAACAGCAGACACAAAACAATTTTCCAACAAGTTATGTAAATCACAATCACAACCCAACCAAATAAATCCGCCAACATATCTTAAACTAATTACCACCAGCATATTATTAAGTAATAATGGAATTAAAATCGCGACTTTCTAATTCACTAATTCATTCATTTGTCCATTTCTTTTCCTGCGTGCCCCCTAGACGACCAGCAATTCCCAGTTGCACGCAGCAAAACGCATAAACCGACGGGGAAAGAAAGGGTCACAGGCTGATTAACGCGACCATATTTGTTTTACATATTCTATGTGACATATATGCATGTGTTTCGGTACTTTCATAAAAAATCTCGTTAGTATAAAATGACCGGGTTGACTCAAATTCGATATCAGTTTGACTTCTGTGTTCTAACAGAGCAATACAGTCTTCTTATAAACAACAGACAAAAACCCCAACCAAGCTAACAAAATGCAACAAATTACAGTGAGTATTGTTATAATTTGTGATCAATTATAATTTAAATTGAAAAAAAGTAAAGGAGTAATCATTTATTTATAAACACAGCTTGTAATAACAACAAAATTAAATAAAAGTCATTTAAATTACATTTTCATCTTTATGTGTATAAAAGGATTTTATATAAATTCAACAATTTAGAATTATCAAACGACCATTTAATTTAGAATTAAATAATAATGCTCAATTAATTTTCAAATAATTTTTATTCGATTTCGAATTAAATTAATTGTATAAATAGAAAACAGTATTCATTCACTAGGTCACAGTTATTTAAACATATTAAATAAAAATGATTTGAAAATAATTAATAAATTATTTTCACATTTAGCTCTGTGACTATTGACTTACCTACGTAAGTACGTTAAACAAATGCACATTAAAACAACTACTTCCCGGGCAAATACCCACGCCGGACATTGAATTACATAATGTACACCTGCTGTTGCACATCAATAAAATATTGCATAATGCAACAAATTTTGATCCGAGAAAAATTTAATGTAAAAACAACAAAAGGAACGTTACATAATATAAGGCCATCTGCAGACACGTGTTTCGGGATCTATCCCTCGTCAGTACAGCTATGCCTTACATAATTTAAAGATGTTAAAATATTTTAACATCTTTAAATTATGTAAGGCATAGCTGTACTGACGAGGGATAGATCCCGAAACACGTGTCTGCAGATGGCCTTATATTATGTAACGTTCCTTTTGTTGTTTTTACATTAAATTTTTCTCGGATCAAAATTTGTTGCATTATGCAATATTTTATTGATGTGCAACAGCAGGTGTACATTATGTAATTCAATGTCCGGCGTGGGTATTTGCCCGGGAAGTAGTTGTTTTAATGTGCATTTGTTTAACGTACTTACGTAGGTAAGTCAATAGTCACAGAGCTAAATGTGAAAATAATTTATTAATTATTTTCAAATCATTTTTATTTAATAAATTAATTGTAAATTAATTAAGAATTAATTCGATTGAAGTCTTATTAAATTAAACTTAAATTATCAAGATGTAATTTTAAACTTTAATAATTAAGATATAATTAAATTAAACTCTCAATATATTACAGTTTAAGCTTCTACATCGCTATAAATTCTTTTATATCGGGTGTCTAAGAAATTCTATGTCAATAGGCTTCAAAATTTCATCGCAACGCATGAAATTAATTCATACAAATCGATTTATTTTTCTTAACAATTTGAGGTTATGTTACATATCATTTCACTGACGTTTATCAATTGAAACGTCACGTAACATAACCTCAAATATTAGATAAATTGAACATACTGACTACATTACGCGATATGCAATAAGTGAAATATCATATAATATTATCTCAAATTATTAAGAAAATCATATCCATTGTCTGACAAAAAGATATAAGTAAATTGAAGACTCAGTTGTTGACAGTTTAAGCTTCTACATCGCTGTACATTCTTCATATATATCGATTGCCAAAAAAATCCTATCTGAATAGTATACAAAATGTTATCACAATGCATTCATTAATTCACGCAAATCAATTTATTTTTCTTGATATGTTACATTATATTTCACTGATGTTTATCAATTGAAATATCAAGTAACATAACCTCAAATTATTAGATAAATCGAATGTACTGGTGACATTGTTTATTTACTGTTTTTTACGCGGCATTTCACTGATGTATATTAAGTGAAATATCACGTAAGATAATCTCAAATTACTAAGAAAATTACAACTGCAAATAGTTGCCAGAATGGATTTTGACAGCTATAAAATGACTTATGACTCTTTCTTTACTCGTATTTGAATTATTTTGAATCACTATTATATTTGTTTGTTATATTTATTTACAATAGAGAGCGTAGTATAAACATTTGTTGAGTTTGAAACGATTCAACTGTTTATTAATTATTGAAACCAAAAATGAATTGGTCCACATCTTATATTCACAATTCACTATATTCCTCAGGTTCCATAGCTCTCTGCTATTATCAAATGTACTATAATGTGAACAACTACTTCAAATTTGCACAGAAGAAGTTATTTTAGTACAAATTCAGTAAATAATAATAATAACAATAACAATAGAAGAAAAAAGTAAGACAACATGTCACAGTAGTTAAAGAAGAAATAATTTAGTCATTGTTTTCGAGTTTTTTTTTTATTTAATTTATTTAATAATTATAACGATAAATACAATCTTCAAAATTGAAATATTATTTTGATAATTATAAGTTGTTTATTATTTGATTAATTACCCAATTAATTATTTTTTAAAATGTTAGTAATTGATTTTTATCTTTTCGTTTCAGATTGTTCTTTTAGCTCTCGTAGCCCTTGCCGTGGCCCAACACGGCCATGACGGCCACTTGGGCCACCGCATCGAACACAGCCACCAAGGAGGCGGCGGTCACCACGAATTCTTCCACTACACCGGCCACCACGGCGAAGGTGTCAGCCACAAGCACGCCACCTCTTACGCCGACCAAGAACGCCATGACGGAAAGGACCATGAAGTCCATCTCAAGGTAATCCAAATAAAACCCAATCAACATCAATTTGAATTTAAACGAAAAATTTTATTTCAAGTAAGAAGTTAATTCAAACAAACAAAAAATATTTAACTGTGAATTGGTTAAACACAAAAATAACCCATTGAGTAAAATGGACATCAGAAACTTTTCATCAATGTTACATTAGCGATTAATGTTCTTTAATGTAGATGCAACGTTATTTGTGAACATTTGTTTCATTTGAAATGAAAATAACTTAAAAATATTATTAAATAATCTGAAGTAATTTCCATTCATGGACTAATTCTGAATTGTTAGTTTTTCTTTTCGATTATTTCTGAAAAGTAAAGTGAAATTTAACAAGGAAAATTTCTGGCAATGATCCATAAAATTCGATCAATCTCTTTTTCCAACTGCAAACAATTACTCTTCATCTTTGTTTCATTTTATTTACTTTCTGAACTATTTGTACCTATACCCCTCCAAATATTGAATTATATAATGGCCACTTGCTGTTGCATAGCAATTACATATTGTATAGTGCAACAATTTTTGATTCGAGAATATTTAATGCAAAGAACAAAAAATATGTAATATACGGCTATCTGCAGACACATCTTTCGGGATTCATCCCTCGTCAATACTGCCCTGCCTTACATAATTACAAAGTTGTTAAATTAAATTAATTAAACAGCTGAAAATAATGAATGGCTACCTCTTACTTGTCAAAACATCATCAAAAGTTAATAGTAAAACAAAAAATAAAAGGTTTTTCTTTTCTGTGAAAAGTTATAAGAAATCACAATTTACATCAAAATAATTTTAATACAAAACCATCAGGTAATGTCCAACTAAAAACTTAAGTGAGAAATTAATTCAATACAGAAATATAGTGATGATATTTATAATAAAAACAAGTTGTTTGTTATTGAATTGCTATTTTAAGTTCCAGAAAAAAACAACAGAAAATAGTAATTTAAATAAAAATAATTTGTAAATAAGTAATAAATTATTTCCTCTTTATTTATTATTTACAAAAATAAATTCGTATTAATAGAAAACAAACACGTAAAATGAACACAAATAGATACAATCTATTTTTTTTTTCTTTTTTAATACAGATATTATGTATTTAATAACCTGTGATTTCAACCATTCAAACAATTATTGGTTGATTTAACAAAAAAACAATTAATAATTGAAAGTTTGAGTCGCTATACATTCTTTATATATCGAGTATTAAAAATCATTTGTCAATAGGCTTTAAAATTTCATCGCAACGCATGAATTCATTCATTCAAAAAGAAATGTGAGTAAATTGAATAACTGAAGTTGTTCTCATTGAAAACAATAAACACTTCCATCCTTTATCTACATTTTTTAAATAATACTTTTTTAATTATTCATTTACAGGCTCATCCGGAATACCATTACGGCTTCCACGTCGCCGACGAGAAGACCCACGATCACAAGAGCAAGCACGAGGAACGCGACGGATACAAAGTGAAGGGACACTACAGCTTGGTTGAACCTGATGGTAAGACCGTCCGCAAGGTCGAGTACACTTCTGACAAGAAGGAAGGATTCAACGCCAAGGTCACCTACCAGCATCATCATTGAGAAGACGTCCTCTCCGAATTGTTAAACTGTTAGTTTCGTTTTGTTGTATATTATGTTGTTTGCAGTTAAATAAATAATTTGAGTTATAAAATTATGTTATTAATTTATTTAAACAAAATGTATATCATAAAATTAAGGTGATCAACAAGCTAGGGACAAATTTAATTGTGATAATTAAAGCTGATGTTAAATAACATTGGTTGATAAATTATTTTATATAAAAATAATTTAATAATGAAAATATCTTTAAGTATTGATCGATAACTAACTTAAATAATATTATTCCAAATGTTATAAAATAAAACGATTTCAATTCAGTGTAAAGTAATAAGAAATCATATTTTGCTTGCTTGTAATACAATACCAACAATTAATGTTACATTTAAAACTAAAATCAGAAATTAATTTAGTAAAAAATGTAGTGATGGCATTGATAAAAATAACAAATAGTTAGTTATGAATTGAAAAATGTCAATGTAAAATATTGACATATAATTCAAATTAAATATAAGTGGAAAATAAACATCTCTCATAGGATTTTAACGAACACATGTCCCTCGATTTCTAGTCGAGTGCGTTACCAACTACACCACTTAACACAGCGCCAACTACTTTTCCTTTTATATTATATTGATTGAATTATATCCCAATGCTGAACATTGAAATTTCTTCAATTCATATGTATAAATATAATTTTAAAAAGGAATATCAATTTAATTAATTAAAAAAATGCGATATTTGCATTTCCATTCCATTATTCCACTTTAGATCTGAACAGGTTAGCAAGGAGCGCATCGCCCTTAAGCCCATCACGAATATCTGTATAAATTGAAAATAGGTGAACTTGAAATACTGAATGGAGATTTGATATCGCCTGTCTCTGTGGTGTAGTTTGTAACTAAATCGAAATCGAAATAATTATATCTCAATGTTGTACATTGACATTTCTTAAATTCATAGATATAAATATAATTTAAAAAAAGGAATATTAATTTAATTAATTAAATAATTAGTTGTTATTGTATTTCAAGTGGAAATAGTGCTGAGCCTAGTCTATCAAAAAGGTAACAAGATACAAGATGGCATTGATAAAAATAGTTGTTTGGTATTGAATTTCCATTTTATGTTGTAATAACGCTTAAAAACAAAAATAGTTTCACATTAAAAAAACCAAATACGTAAAAGAAGCACATTTGTTAATGTCCGTTTATACTCGGAACAATTTTCCAGAATTTGTCTGTTGGCGAATTGAAGACTCTTCTAGTGAGTTAATTCGTTATTTTATGTTATTTATGCATTGGAGTATTATAATCAAAAGGAAAAGAGTATTTAATAAATTAAATTAAAATGATTTGAAAATAATTAAAATCTGGAAATAATTTATTAATTATTTTCAAATCATTTTTATTTAATATAGGGTATAGTAGCTCAAGTCGTACCACCTGAATTTTGAACGAACAACGGCGACAACAGAACATACGACGGCAACCTGATATACATCATAGTCAACCATGTTGTTTTGCGTATTATTATCCGCCATAAACAAGCATCGTTATAAATCCTGTCATCAAGTAAGTTTATTTCAAATTTTTTATAATTTTCTGCATATGTTTTGTTGTTAATCATGCAAGTAAATTCTTGATAAAATTGTGTTCCTTATTGAATATAAATTCAGTGGAATTTACGTAACCTTTTAGTCGAAACGAAATCATATTAATTTTATTTAATGTTAAGTTATGTTTACTTTTAAATTTAATTTTGTCGTGTCTTAAGTAGAACCCATATGAGATTCCTGAGTCGTACTGGTACGACTTAAGAAATTACTTCTCATTTTTACCTACAGTCAAACGACGTTGCTTTTATTCTTATATATAGGCCATAATTATGTCAACGCAGTCAAAGCGAATTTATAATAAATGGAAACAAGAAGATATGGACGAGGTGTTAACCAGATTATCGGAATGAGTTATTGGATTCGATGAAGCTAGTAGACACTACAACATCCCTAAATCAACGTTACGGAGTCATTTTAAAGTAATAAATAAGAATGTCAAATTTGGAAGACCTAATGATATAACTGAAAATATGGAGAAGGAGTTGGTTGCACACGTTCTCAATTTAGAATCCAGCTAAACTGATTTAAGAAGACTTGCTTATCAGTTGGCAGAAAAATATAAATTAACAAACCATTTCAATAGAGAAAAGGAAATTGCGGGGAAGAAGTGGTACTATAAATTCATGAAAGACAATCCTTGTTAATCTTTACGTACTCCAGAGGCAACATCAATGGCTAGGGCCAGCGCTTTCAATAAAGAACATGTTTATGGATTCTTTGATTAAAACGAATCCATATTAGATGAATATAAGTTTGATGCTAACCAGATATATAACGTTGACGAAACTGGATTGTCCACTGTTCACAAATCATCCAAAACAATTTCCCGGAAAGGTAAACATCATATTGGTGCACTTACAAGTTGCGAAAGGAGTATGACCACTACAGGTGTATGCTGTATGAATGCTACAGGGGTGTTCATACCTCATATGTTAATATTTAAACGTGTGCGGATAAACGATTGCTTAAAGAAATGAGCACCAATATTTGGATGCTCCACAAACGGATGGATAACTTTTTGTTAAATGGTTAGAACATTTCATCAAGTACACAAAGTTGAATAAGAGTAACAATAAGCAAGTACTTCTTCTTTTGGATGGACATACTACCCATACAAAAAATATTGAAGCCATAGAGCTAGCATGTGTGTATGGCGTTATAATGTTATCCTTTCCTGCACATTGGAAAGATATTTTTTCAAATCTCTAAAAACCAATTATAATGAAGCCTTCTCTTCTTGGTTAAGAACTAATCCCAGAAACATAATTAAACAAACTAATGTGTCAAAACTATAGGCAATTGCATATCCAAGGTATGCATTTGATGATGATGATTTTTGCGCTCCTACACTTCCAATTGATGATTCTTTACCTACTTCTCAGATAGATGTCAATAATCAAGAAGAGCTTTCTGCAGTGGTTACACAAGAAAGTGAAGAAATCCTTGAGGAAGAAACAAACACGCCTCAAATAAAACTGAAATTAAATATTTTAGCTCCTATTCAAACCAAAGCAAACAGTTCCGTGGATTATCTACCTTGTCTATTGAAATAACGCAAACGCAAAATAAAGAAAACATAAAAAAATGCGGCAAATAAAAGAAACGCCGTGATTATTAAAAAAGAATTTGCATTAAAAATTAAAAAGAAGAAAGGCGATTGGTTTTGTTTTATTTGTGGATAATATCGGGATGATAACATGATTCGATGTTTGATATGCAAATAATGGGTGCACGATATATGTGCTAGAGTTGACCAAAGAACACAAAAATATTTGATGTTTGTACTAAATGAATACTTATACTTTCTACTAAATGAATACTTATGTGACACAGATTAATAAAAAATACGTTTTAATTATTAGTGTTGCTTAATTGAATTTAAAATTTGATAGGTACGACTTAGGCAAGAGGAGGTACGATTTAAGAAACCGGTTGTCTTAGTCGTGCCGATGTAAGTTTTGAAAGATTTTGTTTATTTTATCTGGAAACATATGGATTTTCTAATTTCGTTATAATAAATAACAACAATATTAACACAAGTTTCGGATAACATATTTAATTTCTATTTATTTGATAAATCCTAATTTTTATATAATTTTGTTTTCTTAAGAGTACGACTTAAGCAACCTTACCTTAATATAATCAGTATAATATTTGGAAATATTGCTCAGTCCAGTCCATAGAGCTAATAAGGTATACAATTGAAAAATATATAAACAGAACAGACGAAATTATGGTGTGAGTAACCACATATCCAATAGATTGGATCGTTAATTATGACAGGTTTTTATATAAGCGTCATCAATTCGTAAAGCTAATGACATGGTTCATGAGATGCTAATGTTATTATGTTCAATGGGCAGAAATGGGTTGAAAGGCATTTGATCAAAACAAACTTTACCGAATAAAGTTCAAAATATAAAAAAAAAACAACTGAAATCAAGCTGATTTCTCCATAAGCGAACCAGTCCAAAGAAAAGAAATTTTTTTTTTGAAGACACTGAAAAAATGAAGAAATTTCGATCCAAAACCATATAATGGATTCTTCATTGGATACGACCACACCGTCAAGAACTACAAGATTTCTGGAAACGACCACATTAAAGTCCTGAGGGATGTGAAATTTTCAGGCAATTTCTACATAATTCGGATCATTTCGGAAGAAGAAATTAAGGAGGATAATGTATCTTAGAAGCACATAGACAACGCGAATCAAATGAAACGAAAGTATAATGTATTTTGAAAAAGCTGGAGAAAAGGAGAAAGTTCGATTCAAAAACCGATAAGGATTTTTCGTTCAATACAACGCCAGGGTTACAAGATTTCTGGAAATTTCACATTAAAGTCGTTAGAGATGTGACATTTTCTGGAAAATTCTACACAACTCTAGTCGTTCCGGAATGTATTTTAACACAACATAGAAAACACAAATCAATTTTGAATTGATGAAAAAAAAGTATTTTCAAGATGCCGGAGAAAAGTGATGAAAAAAGTGGGAGCCCTAAGTGTCTACAACTGTCATCTATCACGTATTAAAGAAAAAAAAACACGAATATCCTGGCAAGTTTGCATTCGGAAAAGAAACCTTACGACTGCTGAGACTGGTCGACAGGGCTTCGAGGCCAATTTCGCAGAAAAATAAACTTTAGAGGTTATATGCAACGAAAACGAAAAATCCCTTAAAATCAACTAATTAATGAAATGAAGGAAACAAATCTCTTTGATTAAGTAAGAAGTTACTTGTAAAGAAGATTTGAATCCTTAATAAAAAATCAACACCAAATCCAATAGGAATGCATGTCGTCAACACTGCTCAAAAACAAAAGACCGCGAAATCTATGTTAAATTAATAAATGGAAAATCAAATGAAATCTTAACGTACACAGAGGCGATGTCGAAAAAGAAACTATTGTATTGTAAAACTAATTAATAAGAATCGCACGGACACGAAAAAAAGTAATTAATAACTTGAACCCGACATTTCTAATTAATTGCGATGTAAAAAATATTTCGAAAGACAATGCATCCATTTCATTTCTATTATGTGTAAATAGAAATGAAATAGATAATATGCAATTTTAACTCGATCCAAAAGCAAATAAGGATACCACAAGGTCAAGCGCTACAAGATTATTACAAGAAGGGCCACATCAAAGTCCTTAAAGATGTAAAATTTTCTGGCAAATTATACACAACTCGTATTACTACGGTAGAAGAAATTGATTATAAATGTGTATCTTATAAGTAAATAGACAAAGCGAATCGATGTGAAATTAATGAATGGGAAGACAAAAGAAGCCTAACGTACACAACATTGGCGACGTAAAAAAAGAAACTATTGTATTAAAATCAATTAATACCAGTCGTGCGGACACGGAAGAAACTAATTAATAACTTTAAGCCGTCAATTCTAATTAATTGCGATGTAAAAATATATTTATTTATCGAATGAGTAAATAGAAGTGAAATGGATAAAATTTGAACTCATAGACGAAATTGCAGTCTGTGAGATAGTGGATCTAAAAAACATCTTCAATAAATTTAATGTAGTTAAAATTTCAAAAGAAATTGAACGGGATAATGAATATCTTAAAAATTAAATTCGTGAACAAATGAATATTACTTTATCTGAAAACTTATCATTGATTCCGATTAAAAGGTCAAGAATGAAGCAGGAGCGCTCTTCAAGAAATTGTTGAATTTGAGAAAGCTGAATTTTCAAAAGAAAACTCTTTACTACAAAAGAAAAAAAAAATCATTTCTTCGTAAAGAAGAAAACCAATTGCTTCAAAAGTGAAATTCAAATATAAGAGAGAAAAGAGAGTACATTACTTTAGGCAGATAAAAATTCATTATTCCAGAAAGAGCGTTTTGAAGAGAAAAAAAAAACTTTAAAAGGAAGATCCACCACAAGATTGTAAAAATCTAAGGTTATTATTAATTTTGAAGTTAGTCGGGGCTATTACGGATGTGAAATGTTAAGTTTAGCGTATACATTATTTTTTAACGTCACAATTTAAGTATAGATATCAATTATAAAACTCGCTTGGACTGTAACAATGAGGAATACCGTATGCGTTGAATTTAGCATTTCACGTACGGAATAGACGCGAATATTGGAGTTATAATTCAAATCAAAGTGGGAGTGTTAGAAATATTGATTTAAATTCAGTATACAAATTTCCCAGATTTTTATTATCTCTTGCGACAATCCTCGTTATAATTAAGTTGCAGGAAGGCGTTTTCATATTTGAAATAAAAATATTTAAACAAAAAATCCACTTAATGAACCTTTAAATTTAACAATTTTTGGCCATAAATTCCACAAATTCTGAGAGATTTTTCATTAGGTGGGAATTATAGGGGGCTTCGACATCTTTGGCCATTCGAGATTTGTTTATTGGTGATTCTATAATATATTATTCCTTACCATTAATTCGTTTAAACTTCCGTTTAAAATCTAGTGTATTTTATTGAGTAAACTCAACAGAAACAAAAATATTAAACGAATTAAAGTCGAATATATTACATATATTACTTTAAATGGATATTTAAAGTAATATATGTAAATATTTAAAGTAATATATGCCTGGTAAGCCTGTTTTTTTTTATAATGGCTATAACTTAAGCTTTGGTTACATATGTCAATGTCACTAAATATCAATATTAGAAAACAGCAAACATATTTATGAAAATAATACAACGCTAATTATTATTTTGGTTCTATTTTAAATAACATAACTATTATGTATTATTTTATATGAAAATAATCCTTAAACGAAGAGAATAAAAGTGAAACTTAATTAAATCAAGCTTAAGCAAAAATTGAAAAACTGTACCTAAAATATTAAAATAAGAATTCAGTCACTCTGTGAATGTTACACTTAGGGGAAAGTAACTATAATGAAATTTATATATACCAATTATATTCATTTTTTGTTTAATATTAATCGAATTATTTAAATTATTTAATAAAATATTCAACCACCATTTATCTAGCGTACGGATAACTATTGGTAGTCTACCTTGTAGACTCGAATCATTGACGATGCCATATGAAATTAGGCAAAAGATGGCGCTTGCGTCGTGTTCCATTTATTATGATTTATATAAATTATATTCTTTTTTTAATATAATAAAATTGAAAGTGTGTTTGTTATTCACAGATGCAGTCCTACATTAACGAAAATTTTGAGATAATTATTCACATTTACACTGTTTGTAAATGGTTTTTAAAGTTAAAAAAAAATATTGTAGAGATACTGCTACAATTGTTTTGCCTACACAGCTGCATCATCAGGCATATAATTAGTCATCTTAATCATTAAAAAAAAAACATTGTTTAATTTATAAATAGTGTATTATGGAGTTTCATCATATAAAAGCCTTAACCATCGATTATTATTATTCATATTTGTTTTAACTTATATTCTAGAAGCTGCATCGCGCAATGGAATTGAAAAAATATCAAATTTTATAAAAAATATTACAAAAATGGAGTAATAGAGTATAAGATTCTTTAAGTATAAGAGAATTAGAAATAAAAAAGGATTATAGTAAATACTGTATTCACTTGACTCTTGATGAAACGTTATATTAAAGTAAGAAGATAATAGATCTTTCTTTAAATAGTGTGAGATAAAGAGATAGATAGAGAGAGAGAGAGAGAGGGAGAGAGAGAGAGAGAGAGAGGGAAATAACACGTTATATTAAAGTAAGAAAAAATTAAACCTTTAGGCTAAAAGACCTCTGGTTGACAACTATCGAGCATATAACAAAAATCGACGACGAAGTTGGCGTTAGAAGTCTCGAATCATGTCTGTACTAAGATCACACGCGTGAAATGCTGGTTGCGGTTAATTAGGGGTTATTGACAACTGAATTGACAACATGACAACGAGTACTTTACGCGTGCGCGTGCGATTTTAGTTCAGACATGACTTTAGATTTCCAATGCTTACTTAGTCGTTGATTTTTGTTATACGCTCGATATTTTGAAATATCGTTACATATATGTATTATAGATAATAATTGAGTATGTTAAATTATACGAATAAATTTGTATATATATATACAGGGTGAGTCACTGAAGTGCCCGTCTTCAACATCTCCCTCATTGTTAGAAATTCAGCATTAATTTATTAATAAAACTTTATTGACTCCTGAAGATACATAATGTAAAATTATTTCCATATATACAGGATAGAGAGATAGAGAGAGAGAGAGCGATGTATGATAGTTAGGGAGAGATAAATATTTTGTTAATTGTTAAGTCTACCAATTGGTTGTGCATGGTCTATTATAAATCAATAAAACATTTTATTCTCTGTTTGCACAACTGATATTTTATCAGTGATCACGTGCTTGATTAAAAATAATGTATTGTGTATTTACGATAAGATTAAATTAACGTTAAAGTTAGTTATATCAATAGGCCCGTGACTAAAAGTCTCATGTCTAAGTACAAAAATTGCAGTTTTTTTTATTGCCATGAAATATCATAAAATATCATTAAATATTCTAAAATGAGAGGAATTTTTTTTCTTTCTTATAAATTCTAAGTTTTGGGCAATTTCCATAGATGCCTTCTTGTTTAACAATACTTTGAAGTTTGATAAATGCCACGCTAATATTGTCGAAACTATAGTCACTAAATAAAATGTCAGTTGTACAAAGTTAAAGTGTTTTATTAATTTATAAGAGATATCTTTGGATTAAGATGATTAATCCGTTCTCAATATTATTTGTCTTTGAATAAAAACACTTGTTTAGTTTCATTTTAGTATATTTAGTTTTCTGATACGTCTTTGAGTCAATAAACTTTAGTATAATTAATACCGAAATATAAATATCATAAAATTATCCTCCATATTCAGTTATTTTTGTAATTCCTCTGATAATTGTCGTAATTGACGAAACACGTAACTGGAAACTGAATATACTAATTTGAAACCAAAACCGTATTTTATTCAAAAGCAGATAGCATTCAAGATGAATGGATTAATAATTCTAATCCAAAAATATTTATCTCTTCCTAACTATCTTACACCTTTCTCTCTCTTTATCTCACACTATTTAAAGAAAAGTCCACATTTTTCTTACTTTAGTATAACTTGTGATATTTCTTAAATATTTTTTTCATTTATCACATGATGAAACATGGTGAAAATATTTAAGGATCAAAGGGAAGTAAATTAAAACGCTTTCACAAATACCATATCACATATTTGTGAAATAAACCAAATGTTTTAATTTAGTTCCCTATAATGTGTGATATTTCTTAATTACACAGTTTTTCAAATTTATTCATCTAATGAGATTCACTATATTTCAAATATGTGTCATATTGTCAAATAAATGTTAAAGGATTTAAATGTAATTTGGAAATGGAAATTCCGTTAATATAGTGAAATTGAAATTGAAGAGATATAAATACGTAAGGTTTTATTGAAGTGTTATTTTTGTTAATAAGAAAATTAAATTTTAATTGATTTTTTTTTAAAAAAAGGTGTTTGATTAATTAAATTAAATTGATATTTCTTTTAAAACATATTTATATCTATAATTTGTAGAAATTTCAATGTGGTATAATTTAAATTAAAAATCGAGGGATATGGGTTCAAATCCCATGAGAGATGTTTCTTTTATACTTTGTATTTTATTAATTAAAGTAATAACTCTATGCTGTACATTGAAGTTGCTTCAATTCATAGGTGTTTGATATTAGAGTATTATTAAGTGAAATGCAATTGAAAAACTGTGTAACTAGTTTTAAATATAATTTTAATTTGTTGGTTTTCATTCATCACTTGATGAAACATTTCAATTAATTTTATATTTAAAATTAAAGGCACTTGTTTTTTTAATTGTTTTTTTATTTACCAACTAGTTTCGACTTATGGTTATTATCAAGGAATGAATGCATAAAAAATATTTTTACAGAGTAATATATACAATAAGGTAGTAATGGCGTTGAGGATAAAAAAAAATAAGTGAAACCAACCAAGTGCATTTAATTTTAAATTCAATATTAGTTTTACATAATTATTTACTATATATACACATTTAAAATCTATTATAATTGTTACATATATTTTATATATTAATATTACTTTTTTTGGGAATGAACTGAATATTTTAAGCAGTAGGAATAATATTGTATGCTTTTAAATATCTAGAAAGTCTGCATGAAAGTGAGGTAATTAAACGGAAACCAATTATCGGCTTAAAGAACTCGAAGAACGCGTACCGGAATTACACCACCAATTTTCATCCAACTGACAAATTAAACGTTTATAGAAGAATGCATTGTGTAACACTATATGACTATAAAAATTTACTATACCATTAAAAAAAGTATACTGAACTCAAAATGTATATTTAGTTTAAACAAATAAGAAATTATTAATATGAACATGAAAATGTAATAAAAACACTTTGTTTGTATCACGCACTTGATTTTTAATTCCGTAACTAGTTTCGACTTAGTACAGTCGTTATCAAATGGTAAAGTCGAAACTAGTTACCGATTGAAAAATCAAGTGCGTGAAACAAGCAAAGTGTTTTTATTAAATTTTCACCTTCATATTAATAATAAATATGTATCACAAAGTAATGGCTTTAACAATCAATTAAATAAGAAATTAATTAAAAATTGACTTAATTTATTTTTTAATTCATGTCTTATTTGCTTAAACTAAATATACATTTTTAGTTCAGTATATCATTATCCTTTTTTTAATGGTGTATATTTATTAGTTTTTATAGACATATAGTGTTAATAAAGAATATTTCGTGCACTCCCCGACTTATTTCTTATATATTTTTTATGTTACTTTATTTATATTTTGACAATAAATTTTAGAATTCACTTTTATAGCTTTGAGCATTATTTAAGCTTAAATCATGTTAGAATTATAAATAGTAAATACAATTAATATTATTTATAATAGCAGTTTTCTTCGATTACTTTCTCATTAGGTACTTGGTGAAACATAATGTATAATATGTATAAAAGAACACTTGGTAACGTTTCACAGTTATTTATTTATTTAACCATCAAAGGGATGATAGTTTTGTAAACCGAAACTAGTCAGAAAAGATAATAAAGAACCGTGAAACGTTATCAAGTGTTTTTAAACATATTACTAGAGAAGGACAAAATTGATCTTTTCGATCTGCAAAATTAAGTACATGACAATTTTATTAATGCAATATATTCTATTAATATCAGAAACTATTCCCTATTTATTGAAAAATTTCAACTTATTGTTACTTATTGATTTTATTATTTAAAATTGTTCACTTAGAAATACTTGATTCCTAATATTACTCGATTTTGTGCAACACTATTACCTTAAATAGCAGAGTTTATTCACGTGATTTATTAAAAACAATGTATTGTGTATTCAGGATAAGATTAGTGATGTTATAGTTAGTACTTATAAATATATTCATTGAAAATTTCAATGGGCTCGTGGCAAAAAAGTTCGTGCCTAAGTAAAAAATAGCACTTTTTTATTGCCAATCTTAAATCATTATTCTAAAATGAAAGGAAAATTGTTTTCATTATTCTAAGTTTACGGCAATTTCCATAGTTGCCTTGTTGTTTGACAATGGTTTTAAGTTTCTGTGATACCATTCAAATTCAGTACATTTTCAATTTAAAATGTCTAAAATATTAAAAAAAACATAATATTTTGTTGCACCGGGAATGCAGTATTAAAAAAAAGGTACAATCGAGGACCATTTTTACTATTAGGAGAGACGTAAATACTAACGAATTATGGTAACTTTTATATAATTAATATTTTTAATTTTAAAACATTGATAGTTCATGTATTTGGTTTTAATAACAAAATTGTTAAAACATTCGTCTAGTAAGAAATTAAATATGTTTGAAGCCATACAGATGAAAAAGCACCAAAATAATTTGCTTAATTTCGATTTAAGTCCCCTGAATAATCCGTTATTAGAGGTAATTACCGACAAATAACCCCGACAAATACAAGTGTTAACCTCACCCACGTTTTTTTTTCCCATAATTCCTATAGGTATAAGTATCCCGCAACCTTCTGTACTTTACTCAGTAAGCTATTGATAATGAGCACGTAGTGCTCGAAATGTACATTTAGCGTAAATAAATGTTTTTAGTGAAGTAAGTGTTAGTGTTTTAATTATTTAATGGTAGTTCATATTCTAATAATAGATTAGATTATTAGAAATCTACCAATAAAATAAATGAATAACCATAAAATTTTAAATTAATTATTATAAATTTTGAATTCTCTTTAAAATGTGCTGATAACACGAAACTAGTCGAGGCTTATATTATATTAATTTTATATTAATTTTATCGGTAGACTTTTAATAATTTATTTATATTTACTATTAAGAAACGGAATCATGTAACATATTTTTCTATAGTCTGTTCTTCCTTAAAATAAGTTTATTTGAATGTTTCAACGTAGATACATGCTCTAGTCATATTTTGATTACTATTACATTTATTTATACAACTTGTTAATTGTACAAATCAATTTTATTTTATTATATGTATAAGTACGTTAGCTATGTATAGTCGTTTCACTAATAACACCAACTCTTTCCTGTAACTGGCCATTTTTCTTACATCTTATACATGGTGTTCTACAAGCTTTATGACAGTGCCAGATGATAGCTCTCATAATTATATATATATTTTCTTGTTAATGAACAGGGGTCCGATTCGTTTTTGTTTTAAAGTTACAAGCATTTAAAGAATCATATTTTTCCAGTCAACCAGCTTCAATCGCAACTAGGCTGATACTAAATAAAAATGACAGTTGCTATGACAATAAACCTTTAATAACAATTAACAATAAAAATGTAACTTAAATGAAAATCACAAAACTTAAGACTATAAAAATTGTTCGAAATGTGCACCCTCCGCTTGAATGCAAGCCTCACATCGACAAAATAAAGATTCGGTCACTCGACGGATGCGATTTGGATCATTCCTTATTCGGTTAGCTGCACCTTAAATTCTTTCAAATAACTGCTGATGGGTAGTGATTTCAACATGGTAGACCAGCTGTTTCATGAAATCCAGAGGATTGAAATCGGGGCTACGAGGTGGCCATGATATTGGACCTCCTTGATCTATCCATTTATTTGGGAAATGTTTATTTAACCAAGCAGCAACTTGTCTTCCTTTATGTGATGGTGCACTGTCGTGCTGATACCATATATTCTGGATAATATTAAGTGGTACCTCATCAATAAACTCTAAAAGGCCGTGTTCTAAGAAATGACTATACAGATCTGCATTTAAAAGATGATAATGAACATGCACAGGTAATAGATTATTGTTGAAAATGCCACCTCAAACGATGACACTGAATCATTGCTGAAATTGTCTTGATCTAATTGCATGTGGATTTTGCAATGTCCATACATGTTTATTATGATTATTATTTATGCCATCCCTACTAAAGCACGCTTCATCAGACCACATGACGAGCGTAATGAATCTATCATTTTGTGCTTGTTGTTGAAGTAACCAGCAACAAAATTCTAATCACCGGTGGGCATCTCTAGCATGCAGCATATATTTGGCGATGAAACGGATGTAACATTTCTCTGCTCAATACACGTCATGCAAAATTCTGTGATACATCGTTAGATATACGCCAAACACTAACTGAAGGGTTATTAAGGACAGCATCTATTACATTTTCTTCATGTTGTACATTTACTTCAGTAGAACGAATGGCCTTCTTTGGAGCGGGGTTACCTGCTTCTCGAAGTCTACGAAATGATGCACTAAACACCGTGTGGGTAAGCTGATGCCTATTTGGATATCTGCGTCTATATTCTCGAGTTGCTTCTCTGGCGTTCCCATTGGAATACTCATATACAAACAAAATATCTGCATATTCCTCAGTTGTGAATAAATGCATTGTTTATTTAGAACTTTTACACGAAGTACCAAATATTGTACAATTAAAATAACACTAACTAACAATATTTATTGTCATTTTCATTTATCAGCCTAGTTGATTTATTATGATTCTTTAAATGCTTGTAACTGTTAAACAAAAACGAATCGGACCCCTGTTCATTAACAAATATATATATATATATATATATATATATATATATATAATTGTGAGAGCTATCATCTGGCAAAGTCTGCTATACAGCTTCTAGAACACCCTGTATATGTATTTCCTGTTCTTTTATTATCTCTTCTACAACTTCATCCCATGTCATTCTAGGTCTGCCTCTTCTTCTTTTCCTTTATTGCCATATTCTCTTTGTGATTCTGGTTTCATCCATCCTTTTTCAGTGTCCCCACCAACTCGTTTGCCTTGTTTATATATATATATATATATATATTTAATAATTTCCTCCATTTCGAGCTTTACTCTGATTTTCGCAACAAAAGTTAATATTAGCCTGTATATAATATTTACTTTTCTTGCGAAAATGGACCGAATGTGAAACACAACAATCAGAGAACAGCTCGACACGGAGGAAATGATTAAATATATATAAAGAAAACAAACGAGTTGGTGGGGACACTGAAAAAGGATGGATGAAACCATGAATCGTTTGAATAGATTTGAATACTTTCAGTTTTGTCTTACTACTTATTTCCTTCTTAATAATAAATTTTGATTTCATGACGTGGAATACTTTCGGGGTGTTTTCTAATCTACTATTTATTTCTAATTTACTCTTACATTTTTTGTACGTATCGATATCGCATAATTGTGTGATAATGTAGTATAGACTAAAATTATATGTAAGTTGTGAGATAAAAGGTGACTTATAAAAATAGTTTAAAGTTTTAAATTACGTTTTCTTAATTTTGTATATAAATACAAAAATTATTCTTTTGATTGATCAAGAACAATGTACTTACAAATATTTTAAGATGTTATTCAAGTTGATTGCAGTTATTTAAACAATTAAATATGAAATATTATTATTAAAAGTCCTATTCTCTTTACTCAAATCAAACCATCTACTCTTTACCATATACAAGTTGCCGAAAGATCCTCCCTACGAATTCTTACCAAACTTTGACACCCCAATAACCTCCTTCACAATCCCTCAAACGAATACCTCTACCAATCCACCAAAGTCATACCCATAGCCCAACGTTTGGTAAGCCTTTCCCAAAACTTCGTAAACAATTCTTACAACAAATTCTTCCTCAATAAATTCTGTATTCCTCGAAATCCAAACATTCTTCCCAAATATTCATCTGTACGAACCAAGACAGTTCAGCTAGCTAGCACAGATATTTCTAAATTCTCATCACCATAAATTAATGACAGGGCAGAAAGATAGCCCAGGACAGAAAAAACACTTTCATACACTTATAATTGTATTATATAACTGTATATTATATAAAGTTATTGTCTGAATAAAGATGTATATTTATATATTATTAAAAATAATTAATAAAGTTTTAATAAATATTTTTAAATGTCTTTTTCTAGCTGAACTGACGAAGGATAAATCCCAAAATATATGTCTGCAAATAGCTTATATTACGTAACTTTTTTTTTTCATTAATTATTCCTGACATTGTCATACAACGTAGTCTTTTTGATATCTTAATCTGCTATTAGTAATACAAGATTCAAATATCCCTAGTAAAAATGTATGTTGTAGCAATATTTTTTTCATTTATTATTTATTTTTCGTCCGGTTTCACTCGATCGTCCTCTTCCGTTTTCTTCCGCAACAAAATCAAAATAAAATAATTAAAAAAAGAACGCGCTCGTCAATATTTATATCTTGTATATACATTAAAACTGTTATTCAACGTGCATACAATAGAAACACAATATTGAATGCGAAGAATGATATTCAATAATAAAATTTCAATCTAGGCAGAATAATGTCGAAATTCAGAATAAAATTAATGAATATTGAAACTCTGTACAATGTAGACACAATATATATTGTAAATATTGACATATTATCTATAATAATTATAGACACAATATTGTTTATAACCTTAATAACAAAACTCGTCGATTCTTAATGACAGACCGAACGCCCGATTTTCATTCACAAGTGTCATCATGTGTGATCAATAAAATACTTATAAAATATAAATATAATTGTGTGCTTGTATGTAATTAGTTTTATTAGTTTGAACCATAAGATAATCGTGTAAAATAGCGATTATGGTCTACCATAACCTTAAAATTCAATCATATTTTAGATTACACTCTTGCTCCAAATCAGCTATAATGATTTTGTGCTATTGAATGTATTTCACTATCAGCCTACCACAGGCGCGGACTGACACCTTTAACAGCCTCCCAGTCTCAGCCCCCATAGCCGAGTTTAATCAAACCCAGATCAATATTGAAACATTATTGTGCCAACTTGAATCAAGCTTGAAATACAAGATTGTGTCAATCTAGAAATTCATCATCGAGTCAAGATTGTATCAACATGACACAATATTGTATCAACTTTGACACAATCTTAAAATTCATCATTGAGTCAAGATTGTGTCTACAGTATTGTATCAACTTGACACAATAATATGTCAATCTTGTATAAATATTACAAATAGTATTTAAATATTGTGTCAACCTAGTGTCGTGTTCATATCCCAATATTGCTACAAGATTGTAGAATTGCAATTCAATAATGTGTCAACATTGCTACAAGATGTAATTTGTACTAGGGATATATTTATTAAAAAGAGAAAACAACACAAACAATTAAAATGATAAATGAAGAATGATAATAATAAGTAAGATCACGACCACAATTAATGTATAATTTATTAAAAAGTTGCAAAAAATACACAATTCATCGCTTAAACCAAACGCAGACATTACCCTTTCGGCGATTAATCAAATTAGGCAAAATGGGAAATTACTCTCGTAATGCCCCGATAAATTTTAAAAATTTAGCATAAACCCGCAGTAAATGTGATAAATCACATCGCGCGCACCGGGAATTACCATAATGACACGAATTTCAGGATAAAGGACTGTCGTGACCGAAATATCGCACGATTCGGACGGAGAATTGGATCGCTCGTCGACGCTACGTCGTGAATTGTGAATTGCGAATTGTGTTTTGCGGAAACGAATATTTTTGTTGTTCTTCTTGTTGTTACGTAAGGGAATTGAAATTGTAACAAGGTAGATGGAAAAATTGCTATGATTGGAATCGAGCGGACTGATTTATGTTTTATTTAAATCATTCGGCTTCCTATGAACACGTTTAGATAATTAATGAATAATATTATGATATCAAGAAATATATATATATATTCCAAACAAGTAACAGAATACATTATATGATTTCTTACTATACATAAAACATGATTATCTTGTTCTGGAATATCGACAAGAGGTCTTTCCGTCTATTTGAGTTTAATATAAAATACTGTTGTATAACCAAATTATTTTATTCCATTTTACATAATTATTGTATATTTATTCATTGTAAATAGTTATTATCGTATCTCATCCGATAATCACTATTTACTCGCCGCATTCCATTTCTATTCTTCGCGCTCAGTTCCCCGCTCTCACTTATCTCCCTTTTGTTCATTACACTAGCCATAAAAATTATCATTTATTTGTAATTTGATATTGTTTTTATATAAATACATGTGTAATACTTTAAATAAACCAGACTACATTTCACTCTACAAATTTTTGTTTGATCTGCTTTAAACTGAAATCCAAAACAGAAGAAGTTCAGCCACAATAATATTTATTTTTAAATAATATATAAAGTCGCTAAGAAACTAACCATACAAAAACTGTAGTAAATTATATAATAATGAAATAAGAGCACTAGAGATATGATAATTCCAAGAGTATGAACCAAGACCATCTTCCCAAATCTATTTTTTTATGCTCTGGGCGAAATTATTCATAGCAATGCATCAAAAGCTTTAAGGTGTGAAGATTAATGAAATCCAACGTCTTTCGTATTCAGCTAGTGGATTCTGAATGAAACAATATTGCGACAGCGAGTTCTCTCATAACAATAAGAAAATACATTTCCATCAATACCGTTAGCTTGCGATGGGAGTCAATTCCTATAAATCCAAAAGAAACCATTTTCAATTTGCATTATTCCTTTCTTTACTTCCTTATTTTTAAACACATTTTGAGCATAATGCATAATTATCAAAGAATTAAATAAAATATAAATCAGTCCGCTCGATTCCAATCATATATTTTTTTCCATCTACTATTCAATAGTTTTCTTATAATCAACCATACTTCGAATACGAATTTCGTTTTTAGTCGCAATAGACTAAATAGATCGACTCATTCGAAATTCCACAATAGACGTGATAGGACCTTACAATTTCGCGGCTTTTTCAAAGAAATCCTCCCTTAAGTGTTTAACACCAATATTGTGGTTTTCGGCAATAAATCTTTTCCTCGCTGTTTAGAGTGAGGTGGGGCGAGTCGGACGTTGAGCGGAAATGATCATTTTAAAAGAGGGGAATATCGTTATTATTCGAGCCATTTTAAATAAGTATTATTTAGAATCAGAATTAGTTATATTCTATAAAACAATAATAACAATAATAATTATATTCAAATGTTACGACTGTATAATCCGAAAACATTTTATTCTGAAAATATAACTATTATACAATAAATAGAAGTAGTTAGAGAAAATATTTTTTTATTAATCTATTAAGATATTTAAAAATGACAAAACAATTTTATTAAAGTAAATAAGGATATTTTTTGTATTAAATATTTGAAAAATTAATATCACTTGGTTAGTTTCACTAAAATATGTTTTTTTTTTTCTCTCCGACTAGTTTCGGCTTTAGTCAATATCAAGGATAATTTCGACGAAAGTTGAAACTTGTCGGAGAAAATAATCATATTTTGGTGAAACAAAGCAATTATATAGTGTCCTGTTAATTTTTGAAAATGGCTTAACCTTAGGTTCCTGAGACCAAAATATGAATAAAAAAGTAAATAAAAAAAAATATTGATAACAATCGAATGTTCCATTCGATTACAATAAAATTTACTGTAGTTCAATATGACGAGATCGACTGATTTGGAATTCCTCAATACCATCTATCAACTCAGGCAGCATTTATAGTCGAGCAGAATGATGTTAGAACATCTAACATCATTCCTTGAAGGAGGCTATTTTTTTGTGCGCCCGCACAAGTAATTCTAATTGAACACACACAAGCTTATGTCTGCGTACCCTTAATTTATTGACTATATATTGTACAGGACTGATTGATTACTATGATTAGCTTCTGATATACTGATGCGCATGCGTAGAATTTTGTGACGTAGCACGAAGGAAAATAGAGGATGCCATCGCCGTGTGACCGGCATTGTTATTGTTAGTTTTTGAATCGAGCGTCTAGTTTGCGGTGTTGTGTTCATGTTTTTGTGTTTTAAATAATTAAGATACTTTTTGCTCAAGATGCCCCGCAATTGTGCAATGGCATTATGTAATAATTATGGATTGATATCGGAAGGAATAATTTACCACTCCTTTCCAAAAAATGATGTAACGAAGTTATAAGGATGATTACAATTCTATTTTATTATACAGAGTTGTCACAGAAACGAAAAATGAAAAGTGGACCTGTACCTTCCCGATTTTGAAAACGTAATGAAACTCCAATAGATGAAATTTAAGAATATGCCATGAAACTGATTCAGCATCGTGAAATAATTAATAATTTGCAACGTCACATCGAGATTCGCATCTGATTGGTTTTGTCAGTCCTGTAGAGTATAGAGCCATTGCCAATAATTTAGCCTTTTTCAAGATGCATTGCAGCGGGTCTGTCTTATTCCTGACATAGAGCCATTGCCAATAATTAGCCTTTTTCAAGATGCGTTGCAGCGGGTCTGTCTTATTCCTGACATCGGAGACTAACGCCTATTTTTCATTATCTCTTTGTGAGAAGTGGAAAAGGGATGAGATGACAACTTTCGGTAAAAAATCGCCTGAACGATACAACCTTGTTTCAGCTAGCGTTAGCATCGTGCTTCTCCACTATAAATACAGCTTCATTTCGAATTCAGTTCCAAGAAATATAGCTTCGTTAGTAAATATTGTTTTCATGACACTCAACTCTATAATCTGGGCCACTCGTTATAAATCCAGTCTACGTTAAACCACTTTTTTTTTGTACCTCAGTAAACAGTGTCATATCTTCCTTTCCACTCATAAAACAGGGTCCGACAAAGGAGCCTGATGGTTTTTGTATTCACCTACAAATTTATGTAACAAGATATTTATTTGCTGGAAACATTTCTTGCGGTCGAACTGTTGACGAGTTGACGCTCGTGATGTGTGAACTGTTGCTCCATCTTGTTGAAACCATACAGTATTCATATAAATGTTTTATCGATGAAGCAGCTCTGGTTTAAAAAAAGTTGTTCCACATATATTGGCGAATTGACCATGCTAGCATTTCCAAGACCATCTTCAAAAATATATGAACCAATTATACCGAATCGCGCCGCCACTCCACACCATACAGTTACTTTGCGGCTATGCAGAGGAACTGTCTAGGATTTTTTTAACACAAATAACGAACATTTTCTTTATTTTCACATCTAGATAACTCAAAATGCGCTTCATAGGACATAATTAAGCCATTCAAGACATTGACAGCAAGAAGTACCAGAAGTTGATTACAACAATTCTCACGATTTAAAAAATCCCCAGCAGTCAGTTCATGAATAATTGATAACTTATATGGATGAAAGGACCTATGCATAATAGTGTTGTTTAGGAAAATGTTAAAGAAATTGCTGTCGCTTGAATGGACGACATGGATTTCATTGGACGGCTGTTCTCACCCTCTCAACATTTTCTGGTGTTCGAACACTGCGACGCATCCTTGGTTGTTTAACATTAATTGCAGACGCATATCGATGACAATTTTGAACCCATAATTTAATTGAACACTTCCATGAAGTTCAATGTTGAAATGTTTGTGAAAAAAAAAAAAAAAAAAACGCTGTGTCTTGACCAACAAATAAATATTTTTAAAATACGTTTCGATAATAAATGTGTGATGTTCAGTACTCCTCTCTTCCATAATTATTGAAGTGGCAACTACTAACGATGGTTTCCTCATACTAACCACTATTCTATGTAATACAATGACTTCGTACTATACGGTCCTTGGCCGACCCTGTATAATCAATCTCTTGTAAACTCCTCTAGAATATGTTCATTTAATTACACGGTAGTCGGTACTACATAATAATTAAGATATAGGCTGATTCGAAAAACAGCAATAAACTAGATCAATTCATTTGAAATCTCTAAATAGTATTTATCGACTCAGGCCACATTTATAGTGACCAGTACGATGCTAGATGCTAGCTAAATACATCACTCCTTGAAGGATTCTAATTTTTAGTGCTCCCACACATAAAATTCTAATTACATACAAGCGCACTCCGCAACAATTAGCCTCTTTCAAGGTATGATGCAGCTAACATCTAGTATCGTTCTGCTTTACTATAAATACCGCCTCATTCGTAATCCAGTTGCAAAAATTATAGCTTCATTAGTAGACTCAGTTTTAATGACCCTCAACTCCAGAATCTTGACCCCTCGCTATAAATCCAGCGTAAATTACACTATTTTCTATTTGCACCTCAATAAACAATTCCATACCTCACTTTCCACTCGTAATATAATGAATTTCCTGTAAACTCTTCTAAAATACGCACCTTTAATTACTCGGTAGTCGATGTTACGTAATAATTAATATATAGACTTTCTTGGTCATTTTATCAGAGAGTCGTCACGGTCTGTTTGGCCGACAGGAATCGATCTGAATACTTCGTTTGTATGTGTGTGTGTGTGTCTGTCGGTGAATATTAATCACTTTTATTACGATTTTCAAGTGTTTACATGCGGAATAGGTAGGTTCGTTTAATCAAATCGAGGAAACGCAATTTCACGTAGGCGGCGAGAAAAAAGGTAAAAAGAAGCGCGTCGGATATTTCAATTGGCACTGATTCAAAACGAGTGAATTATTATCCGGAATTAGTAAGCTACACAACAAGTTCTCGTTTTTTCTTGAGAGAAAAAAAAAAGGAGGAATTGCGTTAGATTGGTTTCATTACGCGATTTTTTTTAATTTAAATATGTTACTCTTTCCAATTAAATTATGCCACAATTTCTTTTCTTGCTTAGTTAGTGTTAGTAAATTAATTTATATTCCTTTCTTTACTTCCTTATTTTTAAAAACGTTTTGAGCACAATATACTATTTAATAGCTTGTTTTAATTATAACAAATAAATGTTATGTTATAATTGATGTTTTTTATAAATACACGCCTTAATTTTATTTTAATGCAAGTATTTTTAAATGATGAATCCGTAATAAATATTATTATTTAGGGAGAAAGACCGATGATCGAAAGCAGTTTTCTAAGGAAAACTTATAGTATAAAAATTATTTTGATAATTTATTGTATATAAAATTGTCTGCAGAAATAAAGATTATATACAAGGTGCCTCAGCGTGCTCTTTCGAATAAATGTGAAAATTGAAATTATTCCGCGAATTTCGAATTTTTTTACAAAAATTGATATTCTCTTTGAAATATTTAAATTTCGATGTCAATTCTTTTCTTTCGAATAAATCTGAAAATTGAAATTATTTCGCGAATTTTTAATTTTCCACAAAAATTGACATTATTCTCTTTGAAATATTCAAAATTAGCTTTACGGCTAAATGGTTTATTTTTTCGAAATTGGTTTTTGCAGGCGTATGTAGGTCTATAAGGACCATGTTTTAAAATTAGTTTCAAATATACAGGTTGTCCTATTAAAGCATGGCGTATCATAGTTATATGTTCTCTAATGCAATACCCCATATTTTATATTTTTTTCAGATTCTACATAAAAATAAAGTAACTTTTATAATATATTCATATGCCTAAACCTAAGAATTTAATTTTTCCAAAAATATTTAAAGATTTAAAAAATTATTAGGTTTAGGCATATGAATATATTATAAAAGTTAACTTTATTTTTTATGTAGAAAACTTATGGTCGATAGGCCTTGAAAGAAGATAAAGAAAAAGGAAACATTTTCTGAATAAGTTCCTCACTTAACCCGTGGTCAAACATTTTTAATTAATAATGAAAGGAAATTAAAACACTTTTTTATGTTTCACCATTTTTAATTCATTCTCTAACTAGTTTCGGTCAGTGACCATTATCAAGGAGTAATAATAATAACTATTACTCCTTCATAATGGTCACTGACCGAATCCAGTCGAAGAATAAAGTGAAATCTGCGAAACATAAAATACCAAGTGTTTAAATTTCCTATCATTATTAAGATTAAATTTTATTTATTTTCTCTATATATACAAACATCTTTATTCAGACAATATTACATGAGCTTATACTCTTTCTGCCTATTATCCTTATTTTCTATTACTGAGGCTTCTACTTCTTCATACATGTTTAAGAATATTAATTAAAATACTTCTTAAGTTAGCAACAACTTCATGTTTCATGATAGCAAGCTGAATTTGCTGTAACTGCAGTTATAAGTGAAAATAAAATGTTATACCAAAACAAAACTTAGTAGTGATATTTATTTAATTCATTTAGTGTATTTTAAAATATATTGTTTTTCTTTAAATAAAACATAATTTAGTATGAATTATTATTAAAATTATGTGAAAAAGTGAAACACAATTAAAAAAAGCCTGTATAAATAACCCATATGAAATGTTCCTTTTCAACTTAAAAACGCGAAATTATTTTTATAAAATAAACATTCCAATCTTATATTGGTTAAAATTTTATTTCCATGACGTAACTATGTTATATTTCTGTAGAATGGAATAAAATAATTCTCAGTTGCAGTAAGTTAAAAAGAGATTTTTTTATTTCATTCTACAGAAATATGACATAGTTACGTCATGGAAATAACATTTTAATCAATATAAGATTGGAATGTTTATTCCTGATACGTGAGCAAACATTTCCAAGTCGTATTTTAAATAAAAACATTCACATGGAGTTAAATTGATAATTTCAGTAACTTTCGCTAATTTCCCTCGTTTTTTAATTAAATTCATCTCATAATTTAAATTACTATATTTAATTAATCTATTTTTTCATTTGTTTTTAACTTATTTTAACAAAAAAAATAGTTTGATTAAATAATTGATATTGATTTAATACAAAATAAATATGATCATATTTAATTTTGATTGGTTAAGACCAATCAATCAAGTTTTGAAATACTGAAATCAGTATTTAAAGACGTTGAGTTTTTTTTAGTGGATTGTTTATTTTAAAAGTTAACTTAATTTTCAAGAAAATTAATTTGAATAAAATTTAATTAATTGTGCTTAATTGAATTTTCGCAATAATTGCTTCAGGAAGGATTGAACTTTTAGTCATGTCTTGAAAAATCTAAATCCGTACGCTTAGAGTTGAATTATGTTATTTCACAAAATAATCAGATTTTTTCTGTCAAAACATATTCCGCTATTGTTTGGAAATATTTCGTCGTGGCATGTAATTACCTCGTAAGCTTGAGCTTAATTGAATTTTCGCAATAATTACTTCACGAAGAAATGAATTTTTAGTCATGCTTTGAAAAATGTAAATCCGTACCTTTAAAGTTGAATTACGTTATTTTACAAAATAAACAGATTTTTTTCTGTCAAAACAAATTCCGCTTTTTTTGGAAATATTTCTTCGTGCCTCGTAATTGTCCCTGATAACATTAACATTATTATTTAATGGTAGTGAGTAAAAAATCATTGACTTGCAATATACATTTTTACAAGCAATTATCGGTCTATATTTAGTCTGTAATTATTTCAAATAAGTGAACTTAAAATTGCAAACTATTGTAAATAATTAATATTATTATTATTTTAACATCCTTTCAATAAGTTTTCAAAAATATGAAAACAATATG
Source organism: Philonthus spinipes (assembly GCA_963082785.1). Taxonomy (NCBI): domain Eukaryota; kingdom Metazoa; phylum Arthropoda; class Insecta; order Coleoptera; family Staphylinidae; genus Philonthus; species Philonthus spinipes. The sequence continues at coordinate 11,857,192 of OY720307.1, forward strand.
CAATAATTTAATTTCGACATCTTTTGTATCTATCCAAAAATGTGATAACAATTCCTTTATTTAACTGAGGCGTTTCTAGAAATAAGGCGACCTTAATAATATTTAACCTTAACATAGTTACTAAATAATTGTAATAATGTAATAGAAATCAAAACAAAAGAAATTATTAATAAACACGATGTTCAAGTGAATTGTTATTGAGTAAACAATAGTGGACAATAAACATTTATATAAAACGAAATCTATTCATATTTATTATATTTAATAAAAGAAAGTTCAATGAAAACGTTTGGTTTCGTTATAGAATTTTGGAAGAGAGATACGGATTTTTTCAATTGCATTTCCCTATTGACAAAATGATATATATCTCAAATATATTTCATTATGTCAAATAAATATGAACGCATTTAAATAGGAAATTAATTTGAGAGTAATGCATTTGAAACACAAATGCAATGTTTAAAAAATCATTGAGTCTAACCCATAATTTTCAAAGATTCATTAAACGCAAATCCAACGTTTAAAAAAATTCATTTAATTTACTTGCATTAGATTGTAATCCTAAAATATAAGTAGGGTCTCTCTATTTTTTTTAATCTTAATAAATTTTATCTTAAACGTAGTCTTTCAGTTCCATAAAAAATCACTTTTCATGAACAACTTATCAAATAGTAATCTGAAAGAAATCGGCCGAAAGTTCGTAATGAGTAACTTTCGGCCGATTTCTTTCAGATTACTATTTGATAAATCCGCTGTTACTCTTTCTTATCAATAACATGATCTCTTCAAACTTCGACCATTTAATCTTGATTGTCAAACTTAATAGTGATGTCACTAAGTATCTTTACCAATAACGGCGCTTCGCTAGTGACGTAACCTAATATTTGACGTCTCTCAGTATTATTTTTTAGACAGCTCTTAACAAGGAAGAAAAATGTTATTTATTTAATTTATTTATTCTATAATAAATTGTGTTTTCTTTGGCGCAATTTTAAATAATGATTTCTGAAATAACTAATCTAACCTTTAAAATCTATTTCGTTTGAAATACCGCGGGTTCTAACGGCGCTATATTGCCATGACATTACTACGCTACTATACGCTAAACTTATATATTTTTATTAAGAAAATTCTTTGTTTTGAGTGCATAAATTCTTCATGTTTGTTCGATTCAATATAAAAGTGGCGGTATGAAAAACCCTTAGAATCGTTATAAAAATTGTAAAATTATGTATATTTACAAATTTACAATATATATTTAATTTAATTTTGAATTTATTCTAGTAAAGAGTGTTTTTTAGTACGTCCGAACTTTAAATTAAAATTGAACGACAACCAAATTATATATGTTGAAATTATTTATTTACAATGGCATTAATGTTTGAAAATAATTTCGAACAAATGCCCGCCGCGGCTACTTCTGACGAAGCGCATTCTTTCAAACCAATTTCCTACCACTTTTTCAAGCATTTGGGGTCTTATGTTCACAATTATCTGAGATAAATACATTTAATTGTTTTTTTTTTTTTTCGCTATGATTAATTACATCGCAGTATTTTCTTTCACATTTAAATTTTCCCACTAACAAAATTTTTTGATGTTGGTAGAACTGCTTTCAAGGTATTCTTTCAATGTTTGTAGGGTGGTATAAATGAACGTGCCAATGTAAATAATCGTTATAAGTGTCCTTTTTCAAAAAGTAACAGAAATCGAATAACTTGGCTTAATCTTAGACTCCTCTCTCACCTGGAAACCTCACATCCTCAACCTTCAGACTATTGTAAACAAGGCCTTAAAGACAATAAAATGTCTCTCCCATACTTGGTGTGATTCAGATCCCGCTACTCTTCTCACTCTTTACAAAAGCCTAATTAGATCCCGTATGGAGTTCGGCCCATTTATCCTATCCCCCATTTCCAACCACCTACAAAAAAATATCGATCGGATGCAAATATCCGCCCTAAAGATCATCCTGGGATGCATGAAATCCTCCCCCCCATCTTTATTCGCTCAGACTTCTTGGCCAGAAAATTCTTTCTTAAATCTATCTCACATAACAACACACTAGTGACTGACTCAGTCTCTCGTCTGCTTAACGCTTACCAAGCAAAATCAAAAACTCCTTCCACTCTCCTAGAAAACTAGAACTTTCCGCCATTTTGGAATGTCTTAAGATGACAAAAGAGCTCCACCTCGTCAATCCTATAATCTTTACTGACTCCAAAACAGCCTTACTCTCCATATCCAAAGTTAGAATTAGACCCGTCATATCCACACTGACCAACCATATACGAACTCTGATTTATGTCATGCACACAGACGGATATAATGTCGAACTCTGCTGGATCCCCAGCCATAGAGGAATAACCGGTAACGAACAAGCCGACTCACTAGTTAAATCAGCAAGGGAGCTCCCCCTTTCTCAGTTTACCTCCCCCACCAAGACTACTTAAATACTCTCAAAACTAGCTTAAAAAGCAAGTGGCAAGCAATTTGGACGGGAAAATCCTCGCACCTTAGATACTTTTCCCTCCACCCGACCATTCCACCCAAACCTTGGTTTTATGACCCTAAGGTTCGTGGCAGACGATTCATCACATCAATTATTAAAGCTCCCCAAGCTACCTATACAAAATCAAAGCCATCCTCTCACCTAATTGTTCATGCGGTTCGTTTGGCGATGTAGATCACATATTTTCTCGTGCTATAATCACTATAAGGAATGTCAAAATTTATACTCTACCCTCATCTCTCTTGGACATTCTGCCCCCCTTTATATGTCTACAATTCTCCCCCTCTGTTCTATCAACACCTATCTCACCTAGTTAATACTAACACCTTTCTATAACTATATGTGATTGTCCCAAATCTTTTTAGCAAATCTCATCCACTAACTACAAACCTACCCTCTATCTCGAAGTCAATTAAATGAAGCAGTGGCTAGTCAACAGACCTGAAACGCTGGGGCCATAAAATTCGCAACAAGAAGAAGTGTCCTTTTTGAATGAGAGTTGCTCTTCTATTTAGTTTTTTCTATAGTAGAAGTCTCAACAATTAGTAAATTACATATTTGTATTTATGTTTATTTTATTTTTCGTAATGACTTGTGTTTGAAAAAATGGGGTCCCAAACACAAGTCATTACGATGCACAACAACATCAACAAATCATTACCAATTACAATACCCGCATACAAATCGACAAATTTAAATCCGCGATTCCAATGCACTTAATGATGATTGAGAATGATAAGCAGCTTAATTGATTTGCACGTTGCGGGACGGCAGGGAAAAAAAAGGAAAATAATCAAACTGTGCGTGCGTAAGCGTGTTCATTGGCGGAGAAAGCCGGCGGCGTCGGTGTTGCCGTACTTGAATGCCAAATGTGCTCGGCTTTTTATTTTCTTAATTCCTTTCTTGGTAGTCCGTGTCCACGTCCCACTCGTAAGCGTATGGTGATTTTGAGGAAACGGCGTTAATTGTTCATTAGCATTTTTAATCAGCAATTCGAACGGAACTGATTTATTCGGAACGGAATGTTCGACGGACTCGTTGATTGTTTTTACGATGCAATAAACCCCGGCGATGAAAAGTGAATAAAGTTGGTTTAATTGTTGCATGGTTGTTAATTTGATTTTTTTTTAATTTAGAGTTGATTGCGTTATGAGAGAAATAGGTTTTGTGAAATTGTATTGTAGATAACTTGCTACGATTATTAACTGTTGGGTATATTCTTGATTTGTTTTTATTATTAGTATTAAGAAATACTAATATTGTGATTATGTCTCATCAAGTGTTTAATGATGTAATGTCCCTTTCAGATTAATCAATATTTAATTTCTTGTATCATAAACAAATGTCATGCTATTAAACTATAATTATCGTAATGTACGTATGGGTGAATGTATGTATATTTTTATATATATCGGATTATTCACACTATACAAAATGGAAAACTTTTAAAAAATGTTATTACTCGACTAAAAAGGGGCCTATAAGGGCTACTTTTTTAAAATTATTTTCAAATTATATGGGGTGTCCTCCCAAATACCATAAAAATAACAAAGTTAGTATTTTTTTAAATAGAACAATAATATTTTTAGATTTTAGGTTCAAAATAATAAACGTTCTTTTTTTAATAATTTGAATTTTGTGTAAATCTATCATAATTTTTAAATGACAATCATTTGAGAAGTATTTAGGTTATGTATATGAAATTATCAGGGATATTTAGCAATAGATAACATTTTATTTTTTAATTACAAAAGCCTTTCAATTTGTACAGAGTGGCCCAAAAAATAAAACATACTAAATAAGAACTTTAAGTTAGTCAAACTTGATTTTTTCAAATGTAATGCTATATTTTTTTAACATTCAATTACCAGATGTAATAAAGACTGTTTTTTTTTAGATTACAAACCGGGAAGGATATGGAAAATTTGACGTTGATCAGTGATTGGTTGAAATTACGGGAAAACTCACACTAGAGACATTTTATTCTTCGTCTTTATTTTGTCTAGTGGTCTCTATAATTTTGCTCTTCGGCATAAGCGTAGCATTATTAAGTTTAATATTGGATTACTATATTTGAATAACATAATTCGTAATAAATTAAACTATATCACTTAACTGTAATGTTAAATTCCTAGCAAATATGAATTTAAATAGTATTGCTGTGTGTAGGGTAATGAAATATAACATGCGTCAGAAGGCCAGCTATGTCAGCGTCCGCCAGTACAGTTTCATTCTGCCTTAATGTTTCTTTAATTTTATAATTACACAATGAGTAAAGACGCAAATCCATCGAGTAAAGTTATTAAAAATCCGGATGGAAAATTTATTGGAGTTTATTCTATTCTTTTCCTGTGCGAGGTATTATATTCCACAAAAATATTAAATCTTAAATGTTGCGCCAATATTTGTCACCAGATTTTAATGGTGTAAATCAGTGTTCTGGTTATTGTAATCTTAAAAAAAACAGAGTATAGTATGAAGTGAGCGTCAAGATACAAATGTGTTGAAAATGAACATTTGTTGTGAACGAGCCTTATTTTTTGTGATTGGTATGACATCTGTCAAACATATTTAATGTATCCAGCGAATAACAAAAATCGACGACGAAGTTGGCGTTGGAAGTCTCGAGTCATGTCTGTACTAAGATCACACGCGTGAAATGCTGGTTGCGGTTAAACAGTGTCAACATGACAACCAGTACTTTACGCGTACGCGTGTGATTTTAGTTCAGACATGACTTTAGATTTCCAATGCCAACTTCTTCGTCGATTTTTGTTATACGCTCGATATATCAAGTCATTGAACAAACAACATCATATATTTTCATCGTGTTAAAAATGTCGAATTTTTAATCAGAAAGTGATTTGCGGAAAGCATTAATTTATTGTTTTCATTTTTTAGAAATGTGCTTCAGAATAATATTAGATAAAGATTATACTTTTAGTCAAAAGCGAATGGCAAACAGAAATGTTAAATGTTGCACAACAAACCATTTTTGACCGTTTAAAAGCTATGGGGAAAAAGTGGTGTATTATGAGCTTCTAAAACCTGGTGAGACTGTTAACACTAATCGCTACATACAAAAAATGATCAATTTAAACTATGAATTGATTGAAAAACGACCAGAATGGACCAGAAGTCACGGCAAAGTAATTTTTGTTCGGGTACAACCGGAAGTGACAGAAAGTCAAAATATTTTCCATAAGGTGGCCACATTCAATCGTATAATGTAGATTTTTTTTAATTTTTCGCGGTCAGGAACACCGAAAACTTTACACTTTGTATATAATTGTAACTCGCGTAAAGATTAAAGGTGGCTATGAAACCACTTTAACACTCAATGCACCTGCACATAAAACAAAACCGGTTCAGGATAATATCGAAACACTTGGCCTGTAGCTGCTATCCCACCCGCAGTATTCACCAGACTTGGCACCTTCGGACTACCATTTGTTTTCTTCGATGGGGCACGCATTAGCTCAGCGGTACTTCGATTCCTACGAAGAAGTTGAAAATTGGGTGTCTGATTGGTTTGCTTGAAAAGACGAATATTTATATTGGCATGGTATCCATGGATTGCCAGAAAAGTGGTCAAGATATTTAGAAAGCAATAGTCAATACTTTGAATATATATTTTAATTTCCCATTCAAAATCAGTGTTTTATTTTAAAATAATTTCTCATTTCATACCGGTACACTTGATAAATGAACTTTATAATTAAAAGTTTCATATACCTCTAAGCTCTAAGTCGAGGCGTTTTTGCGGAAAATATAAAAAAATCATTTCTTCGCATAATCTGGTGTTTACTTTAAAAAAAGTGGAGGTGAGTTATAAAAACTAAAACTATATAAAATATTAATTTGTTGCCTTTTTCATAAAAACTGAATGTCTAAGAGCTTCGAGTTACAGGAATCTTTTGATAAATAATTAAAATGTGCATTCAATGATAAGTTAAAAAATGGTGATTTGTCCATCATGGTACTTTTCCCAGTGAATCGGTCAAATAAGTTTTTGAATGAAAATTTAATAGTGAATGAAAAATTATTGATTGAAAAATGGATTATTATCTTTTAAAGCACTTTGACGTTTAATTTGATATAAAAATAAGTATTAAAATAATTAAAATCTCCACAGCCAACATAGAGAAGATGATATTTTTTTAAGGGAATTTAGCAGGTAGATGAAATTCTTCCACTAATAAAATAAAAGGTAAAAGTCCTGCAATAAATGTTTTATTATTTATTTTTTAAGATCTACAACTTTTATTTGAAGCATTTTTCTATTAGAATTAATAAATGAAAAATCGCCAAGAGTACAATTGCATTTGATGAGTTTTGATTCTAATCAAAAGCTTTTTAGATCATTCCACAGTTATAAAAAGCTTAGATATAAAGTTTGGGTTTAATTCATTTAGCCGTTTATGCGCTATCGCGCAAACACACAGACACAGACATTTTTCAAAACTCGATGGAATGTACTCAGGGGACCTCAAAACGTGCATATTTGTTGAAATTGGCAATTCGAAAAATTTCACGATCACAATACTTTCCGTTGGACAGGGGTCCGGGGAAAGTAGAAATATATTATATTGAAAAAGTTTGAGTCACTCAAAGTCCTTATTTAATAATCCTTAGGTTTAATTAATAAACCTCAGGTTTAGGTACTAATAACCTTAATGAAAACGATGGTTATTTTGAACGTAGAATCTTAAAATGTAATAATATATAGGGTGTTCTATTTATTAAACAAAACTGTGATACTTTTATGGTATATGGAACAAATTGTATAAAATGAAAATAATTTTAGCATGTAGCCCTTATAGGCTTATTTCTAGGGTATATAGCCCAGAAATATATATATATATATATATACATATATATAGAGTATTGTGTGGTGTACTTTGGCCACAATACTCCGTTTTATATAGTCTGAATAAACCTGTGTATATTTTTCTTTGACGTTTTCCATGTAGAAATATATTCACGTATATTTGTAAAGTGTTAAAAAATAATATTATTAGGCTGAATGACCTCCGGTCTATAGCCGATTCATCTGTAGAATATAATAATAATTTTAAATATTATTGTACATACATACATATACACATTTGAATAAAGATGCTTAATTGGTTAGTTACTATTATTATTATTATTAAGATTGGAAATAGCGAATACTTTCTGTATTTCAAGTTTGCCATTAATCACTAAGTGATTATCATAAAAGTAAACACTGTTTCTGTTACTCCAAGTTAAAAAAATGTAAATGTAACCGTATACAAAAATAAGAAGAATTATTAGAAGTAGTATTCTACCATTTTCAAAAATTACACTCGTTACATTTTTCAGAAGAAATAACCTCTACGAGTAAAATGTTTTTATAATTCTATTTTAAGAAAATGCATCTCTACATAGTTAGTTAAAAACGACTGATTTGCAATTTATGTGTGGAGGAGCTAATGTGATTATTATAAACTGAAATAAATGTTCTAAGAAGAGTAAAAAGTATCAGTATACTGTTTTTTTTAAATTAGTGTAAAGTTGGGAAAATCGATCTTTTTGTTACTAAAAAATTAAGTGTATGAAAATTTAATTAATGTAACATATTTCATTAATAACAGTAACTGTTCCCTAGTTTTTCAAAAACATCAATTTATTGTTATTTATTGATTCATTTATTTAAAATCGCTTATTTAGAAATACTCGATTACTAATATTATTCGATTTTGCCCAACACTAGTTATAAGAGAAATAAGTTTCGTAAAATTCTTTTGCAGATAAATTGTTATTATTATCATTAACATATTCAAATTTAAACAATATAATCAGCAGTGACGACGAAATTGAAATTTGAAACCGGATTCGTAGATTTCAAAAAAAAAAGAGAATATCTTCGGAATCTTAAGGGTGCGGTTTAGACGAAACAGATAGCTATATAAATATTGGCAATCACTTATTTGAGTTAGATTGATGTTGTGATCAATGAACGATATTGTATTATACATTAAAGTAATCTTAAAACAAGCAGGAATTTCATCAGATGAATTAAAAATATTTTAATATTTAGTTTGTGTGAAAATCAATTATGAAAAACAATGAAAATTGATCAAATTTTTAGCAAATTTCAAATTATATTTTTGCTGATAAAAACTTGTGCAATGAATATTTAAAGGATTTCACTAAATTCTGCATTGAAATAACTTAGCAGACATAACCTATTAATTTTATAATATCTTACAATTTTCTTTTCTAACTTGAACTAGTAAATTGACGTAATACATGAAAATTAACGATTTATTTTTTTTTATTTAGACTGATACTTTATACTTGGTAGATAAAAAATATAAATACATATTCATATTATTAAATCCAAAAGAAAGGCTCTTTTTTCAAACAATTATTTCCATTTTACTATATAGCTCTCTCTTTCTACTAAACCGCAACCTTAAGCGATATTTACTCTCTGCATCCTGATGGTGAATAGAGCAACTAAACCGGAAATGCTTACGGGAGCAATAACGCTACCCTGCAGATAGAATTGATCGGTTTTCGAAGAAAATACAGTATTAAAACAAACACAAATAAACGGAAATACATTGTGAAGAGTTCTGGATAAAATTTGTGTGTGGTAATAAATACCCTCAATTTAAAAAAAAATAGCCTTGAAACTTCTTCCTTTGTTTGGATCAACATATATTTATGAAGCAGCATTTTCGAAGATGAACTTCATTAAAAATACATTTCGATCTATATATACTGATAAACATCTCCAGGATTTAATGACAGCTCACACCAACTTTTTTCCAAACTTTACATAAATAGTTTAAGCCAAAAAATGTCATTTTCACATTGGTATGTAAAAAACACCTTGTTATTTCTATACATTACATTTGCTTATTTAAAAAGGAGAAACGGACCACGATGGCCATTTTATTTTAAAAATCTGACCCTTGAAGAAACTGATTGGTGATTTCTGTGGATCAGGAATCACCAATCAGTTTCTTCAAGGGTCAGGTTTTTCTTTTGGACTCTATAAAATCATTATAAATTATAGAAACTAACGGCTATCATTTGTACATCACAAATATTATTAAATTGACCAAATACTCTCTCTTGTTTCTTTCAACATGTGTTTTTGTATTATTATTGTTTTATATTTATATTGTCCTGTAATTGGGTCTCTTGTTTCCTGTTGGGCAATAACATTTATTTATTTATTTATATATTGTTGCAAAGCAACAGATTGTTTGTTAAATATATCTATATATTTAACATTGTATTTCATATTTTGTAAAAGGTGTAATTCCGTATATAAATAAAGAATTTAAAAATGTTAATAAAACTTACTGTTGAAGTTATCCTTATATATACAGAAACCGTTCAAAAAATTGAAAAAAATCTGCATTGCGCGGTTAAATGCGAGCATCTCATGGAAAATATTTTTACTTTCTTTCACTTCCTCGAAAGTGCTTTACTAGATAGTGCAAAAATTTTGGGAGGAAAGAAATTTCAAAATAACTCAAAAACTTGCTCTAGATATTGGGATGCATAACACTTTTATGTTGCAAATGCCTTGCCAATCGCCCTATGAGATAAAATATTGGTCATTCCATTTGAAAAAAAAAATGAGTTATGATGTTTTTAAGAGAGGACTGAAATATTGACACTTTTGAAATAATAATAATAATTAACTTTATTAACGAAAATTCACCATTTAACAAAATAATATATAAATATTATACCAAAACATATTAAATAATATTATAATTAATTATCCTGTGTATAATTAACAGTAAAAATAAAACAATATTACATACTACTTCTAACAAAAATTATATAAATTAGCAGCAAAAAATGCAAATACAAATATTAAAGCAGATCCCAAGTGTATGATACCTACTGCCAAAATTGATAGATGTTAATTTCTTATTCTAGATGGATGCAAGATGTCCCTGATCTGTCTACCTTGTCCCTACTAGAAGTTATGGGCATTTTTCGAAACGTCAGTTTGAGGTTAAAATTTGACAAATACATTTTTATCTCAAAAACTGTAAGAATTATGTAGACATAAATCGATATGAGTGGTTATTGAATTGAACGGGGAATCAGAAAAAAAATACAGGGCGTGCCATTTAAAATAACAAAGTTGGTAGCCATTTCCGTTGCAACCGGAAGTGACGGAAAGTTAAAATATTTTCTATGAGGTGGTCGCATTCAACCGTGCAATGTAGATTTTTTCAAAATTTTCCGCGGTCAGGAACATCGAAAACTTTTAATGGCCGTTATTCGTGGCCCACTCTGTATATAATTATAACTCGCGTAAAGATTAAAGGTGGCTATGAAACCACTTTAATAGTCAGTACAAATACACATTTTTTGACTTTTTTACATTTTTCTTTCGTTATTAATATGAAGGTAAAAAAATAATAAAACATTTTGCTTGTATTATGCACTTGATTTTTTATTCCGTAACTAGTTTCGATTTAGTAATCATTGACAGTTTTATAATGACTGTCCTAAGTAAAAACAAGTTACGGAATAAAAAATCAAGTGCGTGATACAAGCAAAGAGTTTTATTCTGTTTTTACCTTCATATTAACAAAAATATTAAATTCATATTTTTATGATTATTGATGTAACAAACATCCATTTATACTTTTTTATTTAATTGAATCAAAACACCATAATTATCTCCTCAACTTAATAGACACAAACAACAATTAAACCAGTGATTACATAACACATTCGTTCATTCATTGTTTAAGAGGAAGTGAGACATGAAAACGCACGCCGACACTTCAGCGACACCGAAGCACGGGGAAAGTGATCAGAGGAAAGAGGGACGCACACTGTTGCTCTGTCTCTTCTTGTCTTGATCGCTGCGTCGCGGTCTTCTCCTTCTATCAAAGAAGGTGGCTTATGGCGCGAAATGTCCGAATCGGATCCTTTCACGTGCAAACCGCCGTGTATATATATAAAATGGAAGCGGGGTCTCAACTTTAATCAGTCCAATTTTATCCACCAAAACAGTTGGTTGTTTAATTTGTGAAGATAAAAAATGCACCTATTCATTGTAAGTAGAAGTGAAGTGATTTATTGATATTGATTATTTAATACTATAGACGACGATATACTAATAATAATAATTAATTTTAAAATTAAGGAAAAGCATAATAAATCAAGAATTTATTCAATAACAGATATGAATAAATTATTTAAAATGTATCCACTGTGATGAAGTGAATAAACTCTAATATTGTAATAATAAATATGACTAGATTATTAAAAATTCACCAATAAAGTAAATAAAACACAGATTAAATTGAATAACTTTAAATTCTCCACTAATTTCTGGTTATAATAAATGTAAATATATTTTTTTAATATACTAACAAAATAAATAAATATTCTGAATAAAATAAATAACTTTAAGTTTTCGACTAATTTCGGGTTATCAGTCGATAAAAAAATAATTCTCTTGAAAATGATAATCGGAAACTAGCCGAGAATTTAAATTTATTCAATTTAATCTGTGTTTTATTTATTTTATTAGTAGATTTTTAATAACTTATTCATATTTATGAGTACAATAAGAACTACAAATGTTCAAATATTAAAACTATTAATTAAACACTAATATAATTAATATGTAAATATTGGTAGTTCGTATTATAATAATAAATGTATTATTTTTCTGTGCCAATAAAAATAACGCAGATTAAACTGAATAACGATAAGTTCTCGACTAATTTCGGATTATCATTTTCAAGAACATTCAAAATTTATTAAAAATGGGCTGATAACCCAAAAACTAAACGAGAACTTAAAGTTATTCATTTTAATCTGTGTTTATATTTATTTCATTAGTAGATTTAAAAAATATATATTTACATTTATTATTGTAACTTCATCACAGTTATTTAAATATCATTTTTGTTATTCACTACATTTTTTAACAGACGATGCAATATGCAAAATAAATATTAATTAAAGAAATAGCTTTAGTCATACAAGGTGACTACAAAGGTCTGACAATCTTGAGGTAAAAGGGTTAATTGGTTATTTTCTAGTAGAAAATTTCAGTAAAAAATATCATATTCTTGCTTATTTATAACTCCACGCGAGCCAATTTAATGAAATGTAAATTAAGCAAAGTTGAATCAAACAAGTGTTTCCACGAACTGAAAGTGAACAAAGCATTGGGTGCCTTTTGACGCCGTGCTATGGGAAATACATGGGCTCTGAATTCACGCACAACGATGTGACTATGTAGAGCAGTCATAAGGCTCATGCTCACTTATGGAGTAGTTGTTTCGTAGCCCAGGACAAAACATGACACTACTACTAAGGGGTTATCAGAGGTGCAGTGGACCAATCGACGAATCTGCAAAGGGTGCAGTTTAGTCGATATAGGTATACATATAGTTAAATTAAATAAAAATTATTTGAAAATAATAAATTATTTCCACATTTAGCTCTGTGACTTTTTGACTTACGTTACGTAAGTACGTTAAACAAATGCACATTAAAACAACTACTTCCAGGGCAAATACTCCGCCGAACATTGAATTACATAATGTACACCTGTTGCTGCATATCAATAAAATATTGTATAATGCAACAAATTTTCATCCGAGAAAAAATTAATGCAAAAACAACAAAATAACGTTATTAGCAGTCATTAATTCGTATTACATTGATGTGCTGCTAAATGAACAATATTAAATATCTATCAAACCATATTGGATAACGAGTGCTTAGATATTTTTTTCGTTTTGGGACATGCTTATCAAAAAGGCTGTATAATATATTATATAGTTCATTGCATGCTGTATCAACATTATCAGAATTAAGACCAGCAGACCAGTCTGTATTAACCACTGCTAAATAAAGTAGGTTTAGTTTAGCACGTTTAAAGTTAAAATTTAATTTGGATTGGTTTAAAGTGGACGGAGAAAAATTAGGCACATGTCGAAGTGAAAGATCAATTGTTAAAGCAGGGTGATGGGAATCTTCAATAACAAATGGAAGTTGATATCTTGTTACTGAGGTGTTTAAGTCGCTAGAGGATATTATGAAGTTCAATATTCTAGAGTTATTGTATTATATATTAAAGTTATCTTAATACATACAGGAGTTTCATCAGGTGAATTAATAGAAACATTTTAATATTTACTTTTTTGGAAAACAATTCAGTAAAACAGTGAAAATATGTAGTATTTATGTCAATTTTTGATTTATATTTTTGGTAACAAAATTATGTTGAATGAAAATTTGAAAGATTTAACTAAATTCTACATTTAAATAACGTAATATTTATTATCTATTTATTTCATTATTTTATTTATTTATTAACGTATCAACTTTTATATAGTAACAAAAAATAATACAAAAATTCAAAGTTACAAAATAACAAAAATACAAAAATGAGCAGAATATACGCTCATTTTTGTATTTTTGTTAGAACATTTTTTTTGTTTGAAACAATGAAATTGATGAGTTAAACAAGTCAATATCGTTCGGCAATATGTTGAATAATCTCATTGTTCTGCAAAGAGTGTTATTAAATCGGTAATTGGAAGAATGGAATTTTATTTTAAATAATTATGTCTACGTAAATGCGGCGGCAATGTACTAAAATAAAGTTGAACTAATAAATCACTGCAAATCTCCATTAACTAAGTTATATAAAATACATAAATCAGCAACAAGTCTGTGAGTATTTAATAAGAGAATATTTAAAATAATGCGAATGTACGATTTATTATGATTATTGAATCCGATTCGATAGGCATAAAGTCTCAAAAATTTATTTTAGATTTTCTCCACTCTGGTGTCATCACAGCTGACATGAGCGAACCATACAGGTGCAGCATATTCGAGTATAGGACGAACTAACGAAATATATAAGTGGCGCTAAGTATTAGCTGAGAAATTATACGAAAACCGATTAACAAACCCCAACGTCTTACTGGCCTTGCAAGTGACTTGAGATAATATTAATAGTTTGAAAAATACACTTGATTTGTTTCACTAATTGTTTTATTTCCTCCGACTAGTTTCGACTCACGTCATTCTCAAGGAAGAAATAAAACAATTAGTGAAACAAATCAAGTGTATTTTTCAAACTATTAATATTGTGATCA